>BOPN01001918.1:217500-222500 GCA_017312705.2 Penaeus japonicus
TTAGTCTTCTTTTTCTTGTACTCTCTCTCTCTCTCTCTCTCTCTCTCTCTCTCTCTCTCTCTCTCTCTCTCTCTCTCTCTCTCTCTCGCTCTCTTTCCCTCTCTCTCTCTCTCTCCCTCTCTCTCTCTCTCTCTCTCTCTCTCTCTCTTTCTCTCTCTCTCTCTCTCTCTTTCTCTCTCTCTCTCTCTCTTCTCTCTCTCTCTCTCTCTCTCTCTCTCTCTCTCTCTCTCTCTCTCTCTCTCTCTCTCTCTCTCTCTCTCTCTCTCTCCCCCCTCTCCCTCCCTCTCTTTGTCAGTCTCGCCCTCTCTCTTTCTTCTTTCTCATCCTTCCGTTCCTCCTCTATGTTCGTTTCTACTCCTTCTTTCTTCCTCTACATTCCCCTCCCCTATCTATTCGCTTATCTTTCATCCATCCTTACCTCTTCCTCTTCCTTCTCCCTTTTCATGTAATGTCTTTCTCCTTCCTTCTCATACTATCCTTCCTCTTCCTCTTTGTTCTCCCTTCACCAACACCCCTTCCTCTCCCTCCCTCTTCCTCCTCCCTTAATACCTGCCCTTTCCTCTTCCTTCAACCCTTCCTCTCTCGTCCTTCTCCCTATCTCAGTCTCTTCCATCTCATTTTCTCCCTTCCCCCTCCCTACCTCTCACTCTCTAATCGCACTCTCTCTCTTCTTCCCTACTTCTCCACCTGTAACTCCTCCCTCCCTCCCTCCTTTCTTCCTACCCCTCCTACCCCCTTACCTCCTCCCTCCCTCCCTCCCTCCCTGCTTACCTCAGTTCATCCCTACCTTTCCCCATCGCCGTTCAACCCCCTCTCCCGTTTCCCCCTCCCCCTCCCCCCTCCCCCGTGCAATCACCACGATATACCCGTGACTGAAGTTAACGTCAAAACACCGGACAGATCACCCCCTTGCACGCTAAGGCCCGACATTGCACAAATGAGTCTTCTACAGCCGGGACTTCCTTCGGCGAACGACGTCATAGAACTCCTTCGATTCCTTTCGCTCCTCGGCCAATCCCACTCGGTGATTCCTTTTGCCGAGAGAAGGTGCCTTTCGGTTTCGTTAGTATGGGGTGTCAATTTCCTTCGGTGGTGTTATGACGGGGGATTCGGTGCTTTTCTTTTCTTTTTTTGATTATTATTTTCTAGGGTAAGGAGATGTGGGGAGATAACTACTGGGGAAGGGAGGAGGATTAAAGAAGACAGAATAATTAGGACAAAGAAGATGGGAAGAGGAGGGGGAGGAAATGCGAATGATAACTAGGACAAAGAAGATGGGAAGAGGAGGGAGAGGAAATGCGAATGATAACTAGGACAAAGAAGATGGGAAGAGGAGGGGAGGAAATGCGAATGATAATTAGGACAAAGGAGATGGGAAGAGGAGGGAGAGGAAATGCGAATGATAATTAGGACAAAGAAGATGGGAAGAGGAGGGAGAGGAAATGCGAATGATAACTAGGACAAAGAAGATGGGAAGAGGAGGGAGAGGAAATGCGAGTGATCAAAAGAAAACGGGATACAGAAAGAAAACGCAAACGACTTATATTTCCAAATCATGATTCTTTTTCCTGCTAATTTGTATCGGCTGTAAATCATTTACCTTTCTCACCATTCATTTGACTCTGCTGTTTGCTTTCATGATTGTTAACTCCCCTCATCCCCCCTCTCTCCCCTCCCCTCCCCTCCCCGCCACAACCACTCGCCCCACCTCCTGGAAAATATATTGCACACTCTTTCCCCCTTTTCAAGATTTGCAATACATCTAAACCTTTTGAATGCAGTACAGTATACATGGAAATTTGACCGCCACTTCATTCAGCTTTGCAAACACACACACACACAATAAAAAAAAACCCTCCTTGGTCATTTCTTTCTGGTGTGAATATTTGTTTCTTTTATTTGCCGACGTCAAGTTATTGGTGTGTTGTATACTTACGTCAATAAAGGCTGATTACCTTTATTGACGTCACCGGTAATGAGATACACATTTCCGTTTTAGCAAGTGGCAAACTGACGTCAAGTGAAGATGATAGGAAGGATGGTCATTTAGACGTCTTATACTGTGCTGTTGTGTTTATGGTCTCTATTAGGAATACGTGTGTACCAAAATGGGTTGTTGAGTAATAACGTTGCGTAATGTGTCTCACTGGGATAGATTTGTAGATATATATATATGGGGATATGTGTTCACTTTTAGGGATTAAGAGGTATGTAAAGAATCACATTTGCAAATTCTCTAATATGCACACTCTCTAACTTACACACGCACGTACACACACACACACACACACACACACACACACACACACGCAGACACCAAATAAAATCAAGATTTGTGTTTGAAACAATAAAAAAAAAAAAATCCATATCCAAGTTGTGTTCTTCAAGAATTCTGGACACAATGTTAGGTAATACTTGATTGCTTTTACTGTCGAGGATGTGAAGCCACGTCATAGAGTAGCCTGGGTTCTCGAGTCTACCTACCGGACCCACACTTTCTCTCCTCCAAGACTGAATGAGGGCCATGAAACCATGCACCAGGAGCCAGAAAGATTTTATTGCTACTTATTTGTTATATATGTATTTTTATTCTCTGTTTTGCAAAGGTTGATATTGGAGATATGACAACCGTTCAACACGATGAGACGCGCATATATATATAAACACAAACACACACCCATACACACACACACACACACACACACACACAAACACAAAACACAAACATAAACACTGACACACAAACGGACAAAATCAACACACACGCAACCTCCCCCTTCCCCCCTCCCCCCTCCCCCTCCCTCCCTCCCGAATCCCTTCCGACACGTGTGCACATTTTATGCAGTCACGGCGGCACGTACACCACCTGGCTGAACCGTAGACCACAAAGTGTTTCTGAAGGGAACGGTGGGTGGGCGAGGGGAAGGGGGATGTGGATGGAGGGGAGGGGGAGAGGGGGTGTTGGGACAGGGAGGGGAGGAAGGAAAGGGGGAAGGTGTTGGGACAGGATGGGAGGGAATGGGGGGGAAGGATGAGAGGATAAATGGAGAGGGGGAAGTTTGAGGGGGGGGGGGGGGGGGGGGGGGGCGAGGGAATCGAGAGAACAGGGTGAGGGGACAGGATGAAGGTAAGCAAGGAGAGGGAGAGACAAGGGGATGGATTAGGGTACAGAGAAGAGGGGAAAGAAGAAGGAAAATATAAAGTGGGAGGGAAACAAGAAGGGGGGAAAATAATGAGGCAAGGGGAAGGAAAAGGAGAATAAAGAATAAGGAACGGTGGAGGGGAAATGAAGAGGGGAGGGGGCGAGGGGGGAAAGATACCAGGGAAAGGGGGTGGGAATGAGAGGAAGAGGAGAAAGGAAGGAGGAGAGAGGGAGGAGGAAAAATACCAGGGAAAGGGGGGTAAAGGGATGAGAGGAGATGGAGGGGAGGAGGGGGAAAGGAAGGGGGAAAGATACCGGGGAAAGGGGGTAGGGATTGAGAGGAGATGGAGGAGGGGAGGGGGAAAGATACCAGGGAGAGAAGGGGGTAGGGGTGGGAGGGAGATGGAGGGAGGGAGGGGGAAAGGAAGGGGGAAAGATACCAGGGGAAGGGGGTAGAGATTGAGAGGAGATGCAGGGGGAGGAGGGGGAAAGATACAAGGGAAAGAGGGTAGGGGTGGGAGGAGATGGAGGGGGAGGAAGGGGAAGGGAAGGGGGAAAGATACCAGGGAAAGGGGGTAGGAATGAGAGGAGGAGGGGAAAGGAAGGAGGAGGGAGGAAGGGGGAAAGGATAGGGACTGAGAGAAGATAGAGGGGGAGGAGGGGGAAGGGAAGGGAAGGGGGAAAGATACCAGGGAAAGGGGGTAGGGATAGGAGTAGGAGGGGGAGGGGAAGGGGGAGGGAGAGGCTACGGTCCAGCGCATCGCATTGTTAGCGTTTTATTTTCTCAATATCAGCGAAATCTTGTGCCAAGGAATGCATTTGTACATAACATGAGAATCGTAACAGAGCTCCCCCGTCTGTTGCCGGGAGAGGGGAGGGGAGGGGAGGGAGGGGGGAGGGGTAGAGGGTGTTTAGAATTCCTTCGGATTAGATGAAAAAATGCCATATTGTTGTGGTCTTTTTTTTCTTTTTTTTCTTTTTTTTTATCTAAGAGTTTAGGCTATACTGAATATTCATTTATGGCGTTTTAGTGTCATTATTTTATTTTATTATTCATCTCGCTCTCATTCTTTGTTTCTGTCTTTGTCTCTTTCTCTCTCTCTCTCCTCTCTCTCGCTCTCCCCCCCCCCTCTCTCTCTCTCTCTCTCTCTCTCTCTCTCTCTCTCTCTCTCTCTCTCTCTCAGTCTATCAATCTATTTACCTGTATCTGCCTGTCTATATTTATTTGTCCCTACTCTGTCTCTCTCCCTCTCCCGTTCCCCCCTTTCATCTGCCCCGATACTGTTGCATAAATAAATAAATAAATATATATATATATATATATATATATATATATATATATATATATATATATATATATAGAGAGAGAGAGAGAGAGAGAGAGAGAGAGAGATATCATATATATGTACACATATACATCTGTGTGCGTGCGTGTGTGTGTGTGTATATATAATAAATATATATATATATATATATATATATATATATATATATATATATATATATATATATATCGGATTTCAATTGTACTTCAGAAAAGGATAGATAAATACACGTCACCTTATCTCCCAAAACACAAAACGCTTTGATTAGCATAGCAGGTGTTGCGATATTCCCTCTCCTAAATGTGTCGTTCAGTAGGGGTCACCGCGATAAAAATATAGAGGGGGGAGGGGGGAGGGGGCCCGGGGAGGACGGGAGGGCAGGAGGGAGGGGGGCGAGGGAGGGAGGGAGGGGGGACATTAGAATTTGAATAAACAATAAAATGACTTGATATATCGCAGGTATACCGTCTGCTCTCAACTTCCGAATTTCATTAGATCTTGATAATGTTAATAGAAAAAGAGATAAAAATGGA
>BOPN01001918.1:230000-232500 GCA_017312705.2 Penaeus japonicus
CATATATATATATATGTCTGTGTATATATATATATATATATATATATATATATATATATATATATATATATATATATATGTATGTATATATATGTATATATATATATATATATATATATATATATATATATATATATATATATATATATATAAGTGTATATATATATTTATATATATACATATGCATATATATAAACATGAAAAGAGACTTAAATAAATCGATATAAATATCATATTACAAGAAAACGATATATATTTTCCCAATAAGAACCCAAACATTGAAAGCTATACACGCAAGTTCGGAAATACACATGTGCATAAATTAACAGTTTTTTAAAAGAAATAAAAGAAATTATAAAAAAAAAAAATAGTCATGGGAAAATATCAGACTGATTAAAAACGAGTAAAACAATTATCCCGGTAACAGGATAGAAATCTTCGCTAATGACTGACATTAATATACAATGATGATATATGAATAATACCCCCCCCCTCCCCACAAAAAAAAAAAAAAAATAGAAATAGATAAATAAAAAAGATCTTTATATGGAATAGTAAGTGTGGTACGCCTAGTGTATACTTATCTATGTAAATTCTTAAATATGAATGGATAGCAATACTAAAGAATAGATATATGTCCACTGTGAAATATAGACTTGTACTTAAAGATATATAATTGTCTACCACTTTCCCCATGTTATTTTGCAATGTTTTCATACGTCAAAATTACAAGTTCTTATACCATACAACATACATACACACGTCATAGATTTAACGTGAGAAGAGACAAAGAAATGGAAAAACTCATGTATACATTTTTCCTTTTTTCGACAAAGTGAAATCTAAAGAAAATGAAAAATCTTTAAAACAAGGGAAGCGTTCCTTGCCCTCTGACACAAGGAACATTAATTGCGATAGGACTGCATTTCACATTCCCTCAAGACGTGTGTGTGAACGGCAAGACAAGGAATGTATAGGGGGCAGACAAGAAGGAAGGAAGGAAGGAGGGCAAATATGAAGTTAGCTACCAAGAATAACAGACAAGGAGGAGGCATACATGATGGAAACAGGAAGCAGTAAGGAGGAAGGCAAGTAGGAGGGGAAGTAGGAGACATGTATTGAAGAGGAAGGCAAATAGGGGGCAAGCAATCGGGAGGAAAAGAAGTAGGAGGAAGGCAAGGAGGGGGCAGGAAAGAGGTTAGGTAAGGAGGCAGGCAAAATGGATGGAAAAGAGAAGGTACACAAGGAGGTAAGAAAGAGGCAAAGGCAAGAGGCTATGCAAGCGATTACGCAGACAAGGACGAGACTAGGAAGAAGCCAAGCAAGGTGGAGGCAGACAAGGCAGAGACAACTTGAAGGCTTCCGAGTGGGTAACAAGCAAAGTAGATGGCAGTCAGGGGAGCAAACAGGGAGAGGAGGCAGCCATGGAGGCAGAGCAAGAGGCAGATAAGAGTCAAACAATAAGTAAACAAGAGGCAGGCATAATTCTAGTCTTTGATGAGTGTCACTTTTATATTTATTGTTTCTGTTGTTTTTTTTTCTTCATTGCCTGTGCCTTTATCTGTTAATTTGTATACGTGCTTGTTAGTTGCTTACTTGTCCTGTAGTCTATATGTAATTTTAGATTAATAGATATTTAGGTGGAATAGACAGCAGATTTAGAGAAGTAGGAATAAAGAAATAGAAAGAGAAAAAGCCATCTGCCACAAATTAAAACTTCCAAAGAGGTAAAGTTGTATTTTGGACATGGTTCTCCTCCTCCTATCTGTTTCGTTTCCATTCCCTTGTTTCTCCTTCTACACCCCAGTGGGCCCCTATCCCTTTACCACACTCCCCCTATCCACTACTACCCCCCCCCCCTTATATCCCCAACTCATGCCCAAAGCCCCAGTCCCCCACTCCCACTACCTCCTACTTCCCTACCCCATACCCCAATACCATCTTCCTTCCCCCCTTCCTCCAGCCTTCCTCCTACTGCCCCCTACACCCCCTTCCCCCACCCCCACCCCCACCCATCTCTCACCCCCACCTCCGTCTCCGACTCTCCGGCACTCGCAACCCACCGCGATTTCACCTCCCTCCTTATGAGTGAGACGGCTGTTTACGATCTCGTTTGGCTGTCTAACGACGTGGTTAGACGTACGCAAACTGCCGCGGGCCCATCCACGGCCGACGTAAACTATGGTGTTTACCGAAACTGCCGCACTGTTTTTTATGACGTAACGCAGTTGGTAGATAATGATTCTGCAGTTGTACGATCTGATGAAAGTTTACGTGTAGGCCGCCCAGTATATTACATTATATATATATATATATATATATATATATATATATATATATATATATATATATATGTGTGTGTGTGTGTGTGTGTGTGTGTGTGTGTGTGGGTGTGTGGGTGTGGGTGTGGGTGTGTGTATAAATAAAAACTGTGTGTGTGTGAGAGCGCATATCAAAATGATTTAGTAGTTAATAATGTAGTAGCTGAATGGACCGTGGA
>BOPN01001919.1:17500-21662 GCA_017312705.2 Penaeus japonicus
AATAGAGGAGGTAGGGAGGGGGGAATTGGGAGAAGAGTGAGATGGGGACGGGTGTTGGGAAGGGGAGAGAGATGGGGAGGGGAGGAAGATGGAGAATATAATATGGAGGGGAGAGAATGGGTTGGAGAGGGACAGGAGGAAGAAAATGAGGAGAGGGGAAAAGAATGGGGTAGGGTGATAAAGAGAGGAGAGGAGAAAAGGAGATAAATTGAGAAATGGAAAGGAGAGAGAAAGAAAGAAAATCGAAAAAGGAGAAAGAACGGGAGAAGAGTAATCAGATAAAAGAAGGAAGAAATATAGAGAAAATACATATGCTAAGATAATAAAAGATAAAAGATAGATAAACTAAAAAATATATCAATAAAAAGAAATAAAAAATTTGTTCGCGTGTGGGTTCATTGCGTTTCTACAAAATAGATATAAATGAATAGAAAATACATCTATTGCATGTAATGGAACTAGATTGCATGCAGCAGTATCACCTTCCCTCCCTTGCATACGCGCATATCCATTCCAGTTGCATTTTCCTTTTTCATTCAGCAGATATAAACATTTTCCCCAATATCAAAGGCATTTTCATTTCGAGCAACATTCATTCAAATCTAATCTATTAACAGCGCTTCAAAACCAAACCAGCTTTTCCAGTAAAACAAAAGAAAAAAAAAGTAATTTGAAAAAAAAGATAAAAGAAAAATAGATAAAAAAAAAGTCGGGGCTGCCTGTCATGTGACCTTTTTTAGGTCATATGAAACTATTTCCTTTACGTGACCTATTTCAGGCGTGTGGCTTTTTTTTCCAGTCACGTGATCCCTTTTTTTCAATCAAGTGACCTTTTCTCAATCAACTTTTTTTTTTTTTTACCACGTAACCTTATTTCTGCCACGTGACTGTTATTTCTCACTCACTTGACCTTTTACTCAACCACTTAATAGTCCCATTTTCTCAATCGCAGCGACCTTTTCCCAACTATATGACCTGTTTCTCAATCATAAGAACATTCCTATATAATCACGTGACCTTTTTCTTAACCACGTGACCCTATTTCCTATTCCATGACCTTTTCCGACTCATGTGACATTTTTTTTGAGTTACGTGACCTTTTTATCTCCTCCTTATCCGTATCTAGCCTTTGCTGTCCCGCGATGAGGCCATTCCGTGCGTTCCCGTCCAGAGAGATATAGCGGCGCGCGTAAAGAATGTTAACTGATTGTGGGAGAAAAATGAAAGGGTTTTTGGCGTTGACGATCAGATGGAAATGATTGGGGAGGAAAGAGAGAGAGAGAGAGTGAGAGAGCGAGGGAGAGAGTGAGGAAGGAGAGAGAGAGAGAAATAGGGAAAGAGAGTCAGAGAGAGGGAGGGGGAGGGGGGGGGCGGACAAAAAGAGAGACAGAGGCATTGAGAGAGAGAGAGAGATTGAGAGAGAGAGAGAGAGAGAGAGAGAGATAGAGAGAGAGAGGGGGGGGGTAGGGGGTGGATGAAGAGCTAAAAAGATATAGGAAATGATGGGCAGAGAGAGAGAAGGGGGAGAGTGAACAGAAGGAAAGGAGGGACTAAAAGAAAGATGGAGATATAAGAAAGAAGGAGATGAAAAGTTAATTGAGAGGACATGTTTAATTCACGTATAAGAGAGCACACACATACATATGTAGGAAAATTTTAGTTAAACATTCGTTTGATTAAATTTTTTTCTCTCTCTCATGTTGAGGATTTCATGCTTCAATCCAGTGAATAAGAAATTCCATAACCAACTCCTTCCCTTAACCCAAGGCATAGATGTAATGCCTCCAAGGGAAGTAAGAGGATAATTGACTGGACGTGAAATTCTTGCGGTGAAATTTACCATTTGTTTGAGATGGTCGACTCCTCTACTACATTGAAATTCGCTCTAGGAAATACTTTTTTTTTTCTTTGATTATTTTTTTTCTTTCTCTCTTTACACACACACACACACACACACACACACACACACACACACACACACACACACACACACACACACACACACACACGTAACACACACACACACACGCACACGTATATATATGTATATGTATGTATGTATATTGATTCTCTTTCCTTTCCAGAAGTTTAATGATTAGTGGTATAATTTGCGAGTCGCCTTCTTATATCTGAGATTCTTTTCTTATAAAATTATGTTTTGCTTTGTGTAATTCCGAGACGTTAAGCATAAACTTTTTTCGTTTGATGTGAATGATAGATAAGATAACATGCGATGATATTCATAGCTATTTTTACTTGCCAGGATCTTTTACCATATTAAAATCGATCAGAGAATAATTTCATTTGTGTTTATTCAATTCATATTTTTTTCACATTTTAAATTGTATCGCACAATCTGTAGTTTTATTTGCGCATTTCCTCTTGACTCTTAAGTTAATATCAGATGTTTTTTTCATATTCGTATATGACTGTGATAGTTTTTTTCTTGTCATTTTCTAACAGCCTTTATATATCCTTTCCAGCATACAGAACTTATGATATGATAGAGAAGCAAATAAGGGCAATGCACAGGAACAAAGATCTGCACCGCCAATATGCCTCGAACTACCTTCCCACAGTCACGTATCGCCTTAAAATTGTCTTTAAAATCAAGCATATGACCGCCTTAGTCGGGATCTCAACGAAGCTGTCTAGTAGAATATAGAGCTATCGGGTCGGAGACCCTACAAGTCAGATCCTAGAATTCTAGATTGCAAATCTGGAGAGCAGCCAACGAGGTCACAGAGAACAGAGTTATTAAAGTCTGTGAACTTAATCAGCACACACGTAGGTCTTTTCTCCTGACGCCCTTGCCAAGTTCTGCCACTAAGCGTCAGCATGGGGATTTTCACGAAAACACTGCTTGACTTTGACTTTGACTTGACGTGGTTCGCATAAGATCACCGTGTTAGAATATTGATAAGGTAATTATATTGCAGGATACCCTATATATGTTATGAATAATAATGTAAGTATCCTATATATGTTATGAATAATTATGTAAAAACCTATAGGAATATGTGTATGATGATATCAAAACCCTCACCGAATGTGATCAAGTTGAGGACCGGTGGTGAGACCTCTGCTAACGAAGTATAGAAACAAAGAACAACAACTCTGAAGCCGTAATCTCCAGGTCCCATTTCCACTTTGAACGTTTTTGGGAACTTACAAGGCTTGGGTTGCAGCAAAAACCTTTTAGTCTGAAGTGTCGGTGTAACTTGAACATCACATGACGAGCGAAAAGAATGTCAGATACCGAATGAAGCCTCTCCTTGTTGCGTGTTCCCTTTCAGAGATCACACACAATTTTCACATTTTTACAATAATGACCCGTTTCTCTTTTAGATATTGTAGAGCTATTTCTAAGTGACTCACTAACATTATTTACTTCGTAGAACTTACTGCGTATCGATGGCAACGCACTGCTTTCCTGCATTAGTTATGACAGTTAATAATATAGCAACATAAATAAACAAACCAGCCCGATGTAGGGAGATAATTTAGGGCTGTGCATTACACTTTAATTCTTCGACTGTCAAATCCATTATTACTGATAAGTTTATTGGAACGTTCTAAGTAATCATTACTTTAACTATCATTCATCATTACTACATATAAAATCAGCCCAACCTCACCATTCAATGTTATAAAGTAGAGATACACTACATACTATAAATAGATATAGTATATAGATAAACAAAATACTATGGCAAGACATTCAACAACATCAGCATTGTCAAGCACCGTAGCAGGGGTGAGGGGGTGGGGGGGTTGAAAGCTTTGACAGTTGACCAAATCGAGAGTGCTTGTGTTTAGGGAGAAGTTGATGTAGAGGGTTGATGGTGAATAATCTCATATCGACCATTGCATCTGGAAAGAGTGAGGATGCTCGATACATTAGTACATTTGGTATAAGTATATTTGGTATTAGGAAAAGAATGGTATCATTTGCATATCACTGGATGTGTAATGTTTCATGTTGGTGAATTAATTACCCACTACCAAAAGGAATTGTAAGTAAACTAACAATAGTAGGTGTGTGTGTGTGTTTCAATATTCATTACCTTCTTATATAGAGAGAGATATAGATAGATAGATAGACAGATAGAGAGACAGAAAGATGAATAAGTAGATAGATGTAGATAAATAAATATATATA
>BOPN01001919.1:26109-38609 GCA_017312705.2 Penaeus japonicus
ATAATTATATATATATATATATATATACATATATGAAAATATATTTTTGATGTATTTATGTAAATATGTATAGAGACAGATAGGTATAGTTACGTTTATAATTAGATAGATACATACAAACATAGGTAGATATACTCCCTACACCCTATCACCCATACACCGCTCTCAACACCATCTCCTTCTCGCTCTCTTATATCTCTCTCCAGACACCGATGGAAAACATCTCAGCCTCACCCTACCCCCCACCCCTACCCTCTTACCCTCCAACCTCCTTCCCCTCACGCCCCATCCCTCTCATCCCACCTCACCCCCACCCCTCCTCTCCTCAGTCAGAAACCTCACAGATCTCGTAAGTCGCATTTCACTTCCAGAGTCCATCTCCTTCTACATAAGTGGCAGGTGTCTCATCCACTCTTGAGAAAATCTTATTCATGGGGTGTTTCAGGACTGTTTTTTTTTTTCTCTCTCTCTCTCTCTATCTTTAATATTGTTCAAAATGATAAATTGATGGATGAATTCATATAATGAAGAATCGAATGAATGGTTGTATGGCTTTGATGATAAGGGATCCGGCTGTATAAGGATAACAAAATGACAGTGATGATAGTATCGATATATAATTTTAATGATGTTGATGATAATCATAATGATTATTACAGTGGGAATAATGACATTGGCACTAATAACAATATCAATGATTATGATAAAGGTATTCATTATGAAATAAGTATAATAACTATAATATAAAAGGAGAGATAGTAAGGAAATAATTATTTAAATAATGATTGAAAGAGTAAATTTTGTAATAGTTATAAAAGCAAAAACAAAAATAATGGTAGTTATGTTAATAGCAAAGGCGACAATAACAATTATAGTAATACTGATAATAACTATAAAGAAAGTAGTAATAGTGATTGTAATGAATATTTCATTATTGTTATCATTGTCATTACCATCACGGTAACGATAATAAAAAAGCTAATGATAATGAAAATATCAATCATGATGATAACAATGTTGATAATAATGATAACAATACCGACAACAATAACGTAAATAAAACAGAAATGAATGTAACAATTTTCGGCACGTGTTTGAACAGCCACAATTCTGAAAATGGTATATTCGCAATTGAATTTGTCTGAAGCGTTTAAGCATTTCACTTCCCAACAGACAGACGGGCAGGGGTAAAGGAGGGGAAGGGGAAGGGGCAGGGGCAAAGGAGGGGAAGGGGAAAGGGAAGGGCCAGGGGCAGAAGAAGGGAGGAGGGGAAAGGGGGTAGTTGAAAGCCAGGGTATTTGGGAATTGAGAAATGGTTCAGAACAGAATGCAAATCAATTCTCGAGCGGTTTAACGCGCGTTTCTGATTGAAATATGTCTTTACTTTGGTTTCGGTATTATGATTTTTTTTTCAAGTTGACATATTGCTTCAATAGGAATGCCAGTGATTAAGGATTCCAGATAAAAAACGATTTTCATTACCCATTTAATGCAGTTTCAAAATTCTCTTTCCCTCTCTTTCTCTTTCAATCTCTCCCTCGCTCTCTCTCTCTCTCTCTCTCTCTCTATCTATCTATCTATCTATCTATCTATCTATCTACCTCTATCTCTCTCTCTCTCTCTCTCTCTCTCTCTCTCTCTCTCTCTCTCTCTCTCTCTCTCTATCTCTTTCTCTCTCTCTCTCTTTATCTATCTATCTATCTATCTATCTATCTATCTTTATCTATTTTTTCTTTGGTCAGCACTCTAAGATGTCTCTTCCAATATATTCTCCTTCCTAAAGGAACTGCCAAGATTGTCCTAGTGCAGTCCTCTTGTTTTGTTGCAAAAATTATCCTTTCTTTGGGAATGCTCACTCCAGATGTTGATTCTACTCTCAGAGAACGTTGGCTATCATCTGTAGAAGTTCGTAGGCTGTTTCTTACGTCATGGTATCTCCGTCTCTAGCTTTTTTTTTTTTTTTTTTTTCTTTCTTTTTTTTTTCTTTTTTTTTATCTATCATGTCAATCAATCTCTTTCTATGTTTGTCTATTTGTCTATCAATCTAATTTATGTGTGTGTGTGTGTGTGTGTGTGTGTATATACATATATGTGTATATATAAACATATATATGTAAGTGCATGCAGTTGTGTGTTTGTTGGCAGTATGTGTATATCGTTAATATCATAATCTCCATTCTTGTGTTTTTACCTTTGAAAGATGAAAAAAGTTTGTTAACTGTTATGCTCTCTGGTGAATCCTCTAAACTTGTGGGGGAATTAAACACCGAGCTCAAACTAAAGTAGGTTCTTTGGAGGTTTTACACAGCAAAATAAAGCAGGACATCCTGGGTCTCCTCGTGGCCTGGCAAGCTCGCTCCTCTCGGCTCTCTGAGGTTGTTGTCAGATGCACGAGGTACATACATAAAGTATCGTACAACAGAAATACTATTTTTGTACATAAAGAATACATGTTGAATATTGCACATAGAACGAAACGTAAACATAGCGAACTATGTAAATAATGATACATGTGCTTTCATGTAACGTGTAGTAACTTTGGAAATAATATCATTGCGATAGAATCATAATACAACAAATATCACAATATTAGGCATTATCTGTTGCCTCATTGGTTTAAAGTATTACAGACACTATTTCGTGTATCACACTATATCACTATAATATCCCACATTAACCAAACAGCCGTATGTAATGAGTAATTAAGTATTTTCGTGATGAGGTGGTAAGTGAAGGTGGCAATGTGTATGGACAAAGCCACGGGATACAGTGTAAAGGAATCCCTTTATGTCACTATTACACATGCATTACAAGAGACGTACGCTTCGTACTGTAGCGTACGTCTGTCTTCACACCTGCATTTCCTTTGTGTATCTCGGTCTACACCGTCAAATGATTTGCATAATGATAGCGTCTGCCAACTCCCGTTTAATGCGTACGGGAACGAGGGTTTTTGATGAGAAAATTATTGTGTGGCAAGAAGTGTGGAAAGGAGTGATAGGAAAGTATACGCGATGGAGTGTATGTTGTGTGTGATGTGTATATAGTGAACCAAAGAGGATATGACCATCTTTATAGAATATCGACCTTTTACTGAGCAACTTATCAAGTTCATACAGACAAACAAGGTTTATCAATAGATTACTATTAATAAAATGGAAACATTCAGATTCTCAAGGTAATTTATTAAAAGTATAAGAACTTTTAGATGTGTATATTACTAGAACAAATTCACAAAAGACAGAGCATATTCCGCTCGTACAGGGAATTTCGGGAAACCATTCCACGAGTTATAAAATCATAAAATTAAAATTCAATACAAATGGGAGCACCAGTTTATATGTTCTATCAGACTCGATTATAAACTCATCACTTATAATTACCTTCCCTTTCCTTCGGGCTACAACACAGTTGATCCAAAACGAAAAGCCACAAAATTAATGAGAGAGGGGAGAGAACAACCCAATCCGGGGTGTCTCCTTCTGCCCTTCTTGGAAGAGGTCAGCTATTTGAACCCAGGTCACCTAAGGAAGGCGAAGACAAGGGTGAATCTTACTTAAATTATTCTATACGTATTTCTTGGCGGAAATACTGTAATACATCCTCAAACAATTAATTATGATCCGTAAAACCAAAAAACATAAATATTTGAAGTGTAAAAATTGATATGAAAGTTAACCATAAAAAGAAAACGTCGAGCTATATCTAAATTAGACTTATATAATCAAGATATTCAGATCAGAATAATTCCTTAAAGCGTTGCTTCATTAGCAGACTTAAAATCAGTGTAGGGTTCTTAGTAAAATAAATATTCACGATTAAGAGAGACTTAGAAGGTAAAAGTATATAAAAAACATAAGCGTACGAGCATTCCAATATATGCAACTCCAGCTCCTAGGGCATCTGGGGCTTCATGGCATAAAACAAGGCAGCTTCTCCCTTAACAGCTTCTAGTGCACTGGGAATACTGCTGTATCTTCATCTCACCCTCAGGAAGGATATATTCACGCACATCGATGGCGTTTAGTTTAGTTTAGATCTTTATTTACCACCCTGGCTACCTGCACAGGCATGGACAAGCTTTGATACACTGATGTAGAGTCATGACATTGTTGCTAACATTGTATTACACATTAAGGTAATAACATGATTATATGCTATAGTATATCAACTGTGAATAGACATTTGATAAATGTTGTAATAGGATATCACATTTTGGATATAGTATAAGTACATCTTCTAGTACAGTTAATGTTATGAAATAATTACATAACTGAAAGGTTGTATCATATGCCACTCTGGAATGTAATGTTCAAGTGATCGTTTATACTCTTCGTTGCAAAGTCTGCATTTAGCTTCTTCTACATTGCATTCTGAAATGACCTGCCAATACATTCTGTATCCAAATCTAATCATTGCAGTCACAATATCCCACTGCCTTGTTCTTGTTTTATATGAACCATAAATGAATCTCTCCTGCGAAAACTGTGCAAAATGTTTTATGCTACAGCTTTCAGGTCTTTGAGAGTTTGTTAGCTCCATCAAGTCCTCCCTGTTGGAGGCTCTTATTATATGTGATATCCTAGCAAGAGGTATACCAAAGTCTATATCCACAATTTGCTCATCACATGCTGCCCTTGCTAGGCGATCAGCATGATCATGTTTAGCGATTCCAACATGCGGTGGTATCCACACAAAATGTATAACATGGCCCCGTTCTTTGGCGCGATGTACATTTATTCTTATATCATTTATGATATTTCCAGCACTTTTATCAAGAGTGTTCAGAGCCTGGAGAGCACTCTGCGAGTCGTAGAAAATTACTCCTGAGTCTTGAGTTAATAGAAAGTCTGTGGCTATGAGTATTCCTGCCAACTCAGTTTCCGTAGTCTTCGCCTAGTCATGAACCCTCCTACAATCTTGGTGCTGCAAAATATTGTTTTTATATTTCAACATAAGCACATCCTGCTCTACTTCCCGACTGTAAGGATCCATCACTGTAGCACTCATAGTCATTATTCAGAGTTTCAAGATGTTCATTTATTGTTGCAAGGGCGTGTTGCTTAAGTATAGCTAGTGAAACTGTCTTTTTTAGGGATATTAACATAAAATACGTTCAGTGACGACATTTTCCACGGTGGAATAGAACGTCCATATGGGGACCTACCCAAGGACATATTTAATTGATGTATGAATTTGTATGTCACTTGCAGCCATGAATTTGAGTGTGACTCGGTATTGTTATGCAATCAACAGGTTGTCAGGTAAAGCTGTCGCCACTCAGCAGTTCCACAGCCCATTAGAACAGGCCAATTTGTTACTAGATCAGTGGGCCAGAACCTCTCAGCTGAACTCACTTCCGCAGAGAATAAGAGATAAACTTAACAACACGAAAATAAATAGGAATTTTAACATTGCCATAGCCTGTTCTGCCACTGACCCCTCCGACTTTGCCGAAATAATTGAGTGGGAATTAAATAAAGCACTTCGCAAGGGTAAGGCGACCGCCCCAGGCGAGGATGGCATCACTTATAGTGTACTTCGGCTCATTGCTCAGGTACTAGGTAACCCACTTTTACATCTTTACAGACTAAGCTTAATTCAAGGAGTACTTCCAAGCTCCTGGACTAAAAGATTAATCATTCCCATACCCAAACCGAACTCTGATAAATACCGACCCGTCTCATTGACCTCATGTTTATGCAAGGTACTTGAGAGAATTATTTTGAGCAGACTCATGTATCGCATACATGCCAAGTTAACTCCAAGACTGTATGGATTCCTCCCAGGACGTAGCACTCAGCACTGCTTTGCAGAGTACTTGACAAATTCTCAGCAAGGCATGCAAACTGTATTTCTCGATCTTAAATCTGCCTTTGATATTGCAAACAGAGACGTTATTCTTGAGCAACTGGCTAGCTTTGGTATTCAAGGTAAACTTTTAACATTGATTCAAATGCATTTATCAAACCGATCAGCTCATGTTCTCTTCAGGGGAATCAAAAGTACATACTCTAAAATGTTTGAGCTTGGCACACCTCAGGGGGGCGTACTTAGCCCCATGCTATTTAACATTTTAATGCACAGACTATTAAGCAATATACCACTTGAGGGCAGTGATTCCATTATTTGTTATGCTGATGACATCTGCATTAAATCCTCATCTGAGGATAGAATGTAACAGATTCTTAATGTACTGTCCGCAAAAGCTACTGAGTGCGGTTTGATAATCTCAGTTGAAAAACAAGGCACTCAATCCTCTTACAAACCCATTGCCAAACTTTTACATAGATGACATTGAGCAAGATCTCTGCTACAAATACAAGTATCTCGGTGTGACTGATAACGACACAGAACTCATTATGAACTTAAAGTAGTAGTAATAGTAGTAGTAGTAGTAGTATCAGCAGCAGTAGTTGTATCAGCAGTAACAGCAGCAGTAGTAGTAATAGCAGTAGAAGTAGTAGCAGTTGCAGTTGCATCAGTTGTAACAGTAGCAGTGGTAGCAGTAGTTGCAGAAGTAGTCTAGTAGTCGGGATTCTTGAGACTGCGACACAATATTTTTGAAACGGATTTACTAATATTTGAGAAACTTTAAGACAGACCAGCTGAAAGACATACATGTGTACCTAGTATATTCAAAGAAGGAAGAAAGCTTAAGAAACTTGACACTTAATGTTGGCGCGTCCTGCCAATAATAGAAAGTATCTATATCTTCTACCAAACAAGGTGCTATTGTATGGTTTGATCTGAGTTTCTGATGCAATCTATAATTGTAACTTAGATATATTTGCACTTATATGAAATTTAGTCTAGGTATGGAACCATGAACAGTGCTATTATATAGTAAAAACAGACGTAACATATGCAAGCCTCCCTTGATTCCAGTAACTTTCAAACGGTGAAATATATTTATTTTTTATCTACGCTAACATCTAAGGTAAGACAAACTATCACTTAATGAATTTAGATTCACGAGATTCCCTAAATACCAGAGATTTTATGGGCATATTTTTATTAAGATGTGGAGGTATGGATTAAACATATGATGAAAGAGGCTCTGTCTTTATTTTATGTCCTCAGGGAAGAAATTATTTATGTTTTGCGATGCGATAAAGGAATTTAATTATGTTATGTGTATTAGATAAAGTATAACAACAGTCTATTTTGTTAAGTGTGGAATATGTTTTATGCTAACTTGGTTAATGATCTAATGATAATAATGATTTAAAGAGAATAAAGTGAAAAAAACGAGAAAAAAAACATTTATTTGAAACTATGTCGTTTAAAAGAAAACAAATCATCAGGGTTTTTTATGTTAAAAACGTTCCTACATGAATCGATCCCCTCTAGGAACGGACGCCAAGGCCAGACACCAAATTACTGCATTAGAAAAGCGGCCCTTTGAGCCCTGACACGCTGTATCCAAGCACTTCCAACTTGGTGCCTCAGAAAGCGGCCATCGGGACCCGGACACTCTGGGCCCTGGCACTCTGGATCCTGGTACCACAGTAAAGAAAATACTTTTTTTATCTGTGATATTTTTTTATATTTATTCCATATCTGGATTAATGCATTATCAATATCAAATTGAATTATAATGTAGTTTTAATACTCACCACAGTGCCTCTAAATTTGAAAATCAGTCAGCAGACTATAGTAAAACCATGATTTTACGATGAAAATTATTAGATACGTGATAGGACTCCTACAGTAGTAGAGTTGTAGTAGAAGTAGTAGTAACACTTGTTGTTGTTATTGTTGTAGTCTTAGTCGTTGTTATAGTCGTAGTTGTTGTTGTAGTCGTAATTGTTGTTGTTATAGTCGTAGTTGTTGTTGTAGTCGTAATTGTTGTTGCTTGGATGAGGTGTAGCTTCGTGTCTTTCTCGCTCCTCCGGGGTCTTCTGCCGCGCCGAGAGGAATATCACCATCGAGCCATAGGACCGCCTGTCTCTGTGGTAAGGACTGCGGATTAGCGGGCACTGGCAGTCGCACAAGAGCAGTGAGTGAAAGCATTGCGAAGTATTACGTAATATGCATGTTCTATGGAGGCGTAGGTATGGATATATGGGGAGGATTGGAGGCTATTGAAAAACAGTAGTTGTGGCAGTAGGTAGCATTTATATTATTATCGTAATCTATCGACAGCTATTATCCATAACAATAGCTAGTACTATTACTAGTACTTCTACAACTGCCATCTCTAGTGTTGATAATGATAATGATGATTGTTATCTTTATCGGTATTATCATCATTGTTATTCTTATAATGTTTCTTTTCATTATCATTAATATGATTATCATCATGTTATTATTACTATTCTATCATTATTAGTAAGGCTATTACTATTATAATTTTTATCATTATTATCATCATTATTTTTTTTCATCATTCCTATTACATTTTTAAATGTAATGATAATCATTATCATCATCATTATTATCACGATTTGTTTTCTTACATATAGGACGTTTGATGGTAAGATGGATGAAGTGTTGACTGAACATTACTATGGAGAATCATACATTAGAAAGATAGAAAAAGATGAATATATAGACATAGATATATAGATAATTATATATATCATATATGTATATATATATGTATATATATATATACACATATATATACACACAAATAGATATATATATGTGTGTGTGTGTGTGTGTGTGTGTGTGTGTGAAAATAATATTAAGTCAGCTCCAATACTTTTTTCATAATTTGTAATCTTAATGTTGTCCTACTCACCAACCGTCCTTCTACGTAATTCTATGCTCATTCAATCCTAAATTTAATTATTAGTTTAAATTGTAATTTAACTTTCTCACTCACACTTGATGAAATTTAAAACTTTATTTAGCGGCAATTACAGCCATTTGATGTTTAAAAAAATAATTACTCCATGCTACTGCTGACCTCTTGGAAGAGAGGGATATACATATAAAAGACTTGCAAATAAAGAAATTAGTATTTCTCAATACTAAAACAATGTATTGCTAGATTGATTACAGTTAGTATCGTTAATAACAATAGGGATAATACAAATGAACAAAGTTATTTTGTTTCTTATCAGTTAGATAAAAGTGATAAAAGTAATATCAGAGGCAACGGTGGCGAAAAGGATAGAACAAGAGTTAAAGATATATAAAGCCCGACTTAGGGTTAATCTTTTTAGAGATCGGTGATATATGCGGTAAACTTATTATATTTTCAGGTTCGGTACAGCGTCGAAGTTTCGATGCCAGAGTGAAGTATTTTTTCGGGAGAAGTTAACAGGTGTTCTTCACACTTGCTTGCGTTCAGTGGTTCAGGAGTATTCTCTCTAGTTACCAACTTGAGTGACCTTTGACTTCTCTTGAGGTCAAAGGTCATACAATAGGTAACTATGCAGAAAGGTGGCGACATACCTCTTGATTATTAGTCAGATGAAATTGGTGTGTAAGTGTGTTTGGTCCGAGTAAGTAGTTATTTTATAATCTTAGAATATGTTTAAAGTATTCCTAGAAATGTTACAGTGTCCTTGCTAATATATATGTTTGTATATAAACTGTCCTGGATTGTCATATCGCTATTTCACGGAATAAAAGAAGAGAAAGAGAGTAAGAGAGGAACATAGATAAAATGGCTTTTCATCATTTGCACATATTATTTATTGGTTTAAGTAGTTATTTCAATTAAGATGAAAAAAGAATAAACTCTCTCATATATAAGTCGTATGAACCAATAAAATATAGGTTAGTGAAAGCACGATATGACGAGAAAACTTATTCAAATTTAGTTACTGATGACTTGTAATATTCTGTTCATTGTTTTAACATATAAAGAGAGGAAACACTGACTCCTCTTATGTGTTATTCATTAACTAATAATGCCAATAACGCAGTGATATTAGCAGCATTATTTGCAAACACGATAGGGAGTTGTACTGTAACTTCAAATGCATTTTCAATCATGAAGCTATAAAAATAAACGTAGAATACACGATACTCTCATAGTGACTGATATATAAAGTAGAATTGGTATACCTTGCGTCATGACATATATGACGGCACCGATTAGGCTTAAAAGACGGGTGGGTGTCAATACGTGCATGACGCGACACCGGGATCTGTTCACAGTTGAAGCTCTCACGCAGCCATGAAGTATTACGGCTGTAACGGCGCTAGCTATAGAGCTATAGAGTTCCAAAGTCAGAGTGAACCCGCATTTTATGATGGATTAGTGGGAAAATATCGTGTGGGCTAGTCTGTGCGGCCCAGAGGACGGAGAAAACCCTTTCCCCGTCCCTCTGATTTTTAGATATATGATTTATATATATATATGAGCCGCTTGTGTCGCAGACCGCCCGTTGAGACGACCAGTTGGGGCGTTAGGCAATGGGTTAAAATTATTTACAAATATGCAGGAGAAACGGTTCTACGCGGAGAACTTATTGCGGGGGTATTATTTACAGTGATTCTAAAGGCAGTAAGTTATAAGTGTGATATGTACATGTTAATTTCTTATGTAGGAAAATAACCTTTAAAGATAACACATTTTTACATTGAACTATATCTGCTAATGCTGAGGGTTTTATGAAACACTCAAGGTCTGAAGTGCATGAAGGTTTATGATGAACATATTTATTACAGCGATAAAACATGGGATTATAAAAATATCCAATGGCAGTACCAGAATGACAAAAAATAACTATAAAAATGCATACGTATGTAGACATGTGTGCATGTATGTATATGTGTATGCATGTATGTATATGTGTATGCATGTAAGTAGGTAGGTATGTACGTACGTGTGTGTGTGTGTGTGTGTGTGTGTGTGTGTGTGTGTGTGTGTGTGTGTGTGTGTGTGTGTGTGTGTGTGTGTGTGTGTGTGTGTGTGTGTGTGCATTGATACAAACATGCACACATACATACAGCGAGTGTGATTCTCCGTCCCTCTTTTTCCTATTTCCCAGCCTCTCTCTCGGTTCCTCTCACTCACACCAAGCCAGATATAATTGGTCCATTCCTGTGATTAGCTCGGCTTCGAACCGGGTATCAAGGATGATTGTTTAGAACACGAGCGACGACCTCATCAGAACTAATGATGCAATTGTGTTGGGGCAATTGTTGTAATAGAGTTACACTCCCGACACACTTAACTCGCTGAAGTCTGCCTAATGTAAAAGAGGCGCACGCCCAACGCTGTCGGGCTCGGTGGCATGACCGAGGGGCACTCCAGCGAAAAGGGCGAGCTACGTTGGGTGTTGAGTGGGTGATGCCAGGACAATTATTATTTTTTTCTCTCTCTCTCTCTTTTTCATCTATCACTCTTTCTCTGTCATCCTCTCGATAATTGTTTTTCTTTCCTTCTCTTTTTCTCTCTCTTTATAATTGTTCTTTTTTCCTTTTCTTTCTTTCTGTCTTAATAATTGTTCTTTTTTTCCTTTTCTTTCTCTTTCTCGATGGATATATTTTTGCTCTCTCTCAGTGTTTCGATCTCTCTCTCTCTCTCTCTCTCTCTCTCTCTCTCTCTCTCTCTCTCTCTCTCTCTCTCTCTCTCTCTCTCTCTCTCTCTCTCTCTCTCTCTCTCTCTCTCTCTCTCTCTCTCTCTCTTCTCTCGCTCTCTCTCTCGCTCTCTCTCTCTTTCAATCTCTTTCCCTACTCTCTCTATCTATCTTTTTATCCTAACTCATACATTCTCATTGCATAAACTCAAAGTTTGTTAGATGGAGAAGAGGAATGAACTAGAACAGAAGAAAGGGATCAGCTGTATCCCGAATTATTTATAGTGTATAGTGATCAGTTCCTCCTCTTGAATCCAAAGAATGTAGACTTAGAAAAAAAAGTCTTAAGAAGTTAAAGAACACAGAACTCCTATACAAACACCTCTGCAAAGTCTTCCTCCGAAAAAACAAGTCGGATGTTTTTCCTTTTTCATTTATTTTACTCTTCTTAATGTGACTCCTTAACAACTCCCAGAATGGACATAAACTCGAGTTATATATGTACTCAAACGCGCTATTTTCGTACCCTCTGAACGTTAAAGGAAAGGAGAGATGAGTAGGTAGCTGGATGGACACAGAATCAAGTGTGGTAGAAATGTCAATACATGTTTTATATATAGGTCTGTGTGTGTGTGTGTGTGTGTGTGTATATGTATATATATATATATATATATATATATATATATATATATATATAAATATATATATATACATATATATACATATATGTATACACACACACACACACACATATATACATATATATATATATATATATATATATATATATATATATATATATATATATATATATATATACATATATATGTATATATATACATATATGTCTATATATATATATATATGTATATATATATATATATATATATATATATATATATATATATATATATATATGTATATATATATATTCACACACACACATACTACATACTTGCATGGCTAATGTTGGATCTTGGGTAGAAGAATACTCTGACGATTGACTGTCTGAAT
>BOPN01001919.1:66109-68609 GCA_017312705.2 Penaeus japonicus
GTCTGGGTTTAGTATAATCTGAATCCCCGTGGTCTGATATACTCTGTTCTGATTCAGTTTGATTTGATTATTATCGCTATTATTATTATCGTCCTTATTATCGCTATTACTTTTACCATCATCATACCTATTATTACTATTACCATCATTATTATTATCATTACTATCAATTTTATTATCACCATTTTCATCAATATTTTCATCATCCTCATTTTTACTACTATCATTAGCATCATCATCATTATCACGTACATAATGGTCGCTCTAAAAAAAAACAAAAAAAAAATCCACCACATGTTGATACCAATAGAGTATCAACAATTTCGTAATTTCGTAAGAGTGGCGAGGTCGAGAGCCCTCGGTGTTGCTCCTGCCCTCGCGAGATTTATCCACAGCCAAACAGGAATTCTCATTATCCCTGTCTGGCGTACAGGAAATTAAGGAATGTATATCATTCTTGGGGAGGGCTTATTACCCGGCAAAGGTATGGCTGGCTGGCGCTTGTTGTGTGTGTCGGTGTAGCTTATGTGAGTACTTGGGGAGGTTTTCATAGCGTCTTTGTGTGTGTGTGTGTGTGTGTGTGTGTGTGTGTGTTTGTGTGTGTGTGTGTGTGTGTGTGTGTGTGTGTGTGTGTGTGTCTGTGTGTGTGTGTTGAAGAATGTGCGTTTCTGTGAAAGAGGAAGTATTTGTGTGTGTGTGTGTGTGTGTGTGTGTGTGTGTTTAAGAATGTGCGTTTCTGTGAAAGAGGAAGTATTTGTGTGTGTGTGTGTGTGTGTGTGTGTGTGTGTTTAAGAATGTGCGTTTCTGTGGAAGTGTGTGTGAGTGTGTGTGTGTGTGAAAAGGGTGCGTTTGTGTGTGTGTGTGTGTGTGTGCGTGTGTTTAAGAATGTGCGTTTCTGTGGAAGTGTGTGTGAGTGTGTGTGTGAGAAAAGGGTGCGTTTGTGTGTGTGTGTGTGTGTGTAGTTATGTATGCCTGTGCGTGCGTGCGATTCCATAACTGCGTGTGAATATCCAAACTTCTCAATTCCAGCAACCATGAAAAAAATGACAGGCTTTGTTTAGTTTGATAGAAGCGACAATATCTATAAAACTGTCAGAAACTGGATCACTGATAACACGATTTTTTTCCAATACTGGAAAACCTATTCTCTCACTCTTGCCAAAAATTGTTTTCAAACTTAACTTTTCCCTTTGAAGTTAGATGGCGAACTTTTAGAAGAAGTTTAAGTAAAAGTATACGTTTTTCATCCTTATTCCTTCTCCCTTTCCTCGTTAAGATACGAACCATATGTCATAACATATAATTTAGTTTAAAAAATGGATTGTATACTCATACGTACACACACTCTCCTATACACAAACACATAATGACACGCATACTCACAGCACAGACACATACACATAAACATTGATATTGAATTGATAAAATATATTGATAGATTGAGAGATACTTGGAGAAACAAACAAAATAGATAAACAAAGAACTTGATATGGATACAATTACATATACTGTACAGACTCTATTTCACCTCCAGTTATCAAATTGCAAATATCGTTTAAAATATCAATTCCCATTCTTCGCATTCAATGGTATTGGACTGCTCACCAGTCCGTGTGTGTGTGTGTGTGTGTGTGTGTGTGTGTGTGTAGATAGATATAGATATAAATATATGTATGCATATATGTATGTATGAATGTATACTCACATATATAATATAGATTAATTCGTATTTATTTTATTTTTTCCTAGCATTGGGGAGATGCGTGGTTCATACAAATAGTTATGCTAAACTTACTTCCAATATCATCATGGAGACAGACAGAGATGGATAGATGGATAGATAAACAGATAGACAGAGAGAGAGAAAGAGAGAAGAAGAAGTAGAAGAAGAAGAAGAAGAAAGAGATGAAGCAGGGAGATCGGAATTGTGATAGAAGTGAGGAGGAAGAAAGGGGAAGCAGAGGAAGTAAGGGATAATGGAAAGAGGAAAGAGGAGGACAAGGAAGCGTTGAGTGGAGATATATATATATATATATATATGTATATATATATATACACGTATATATATATATAAATAGATAGATAGATAGATAGATAGATAGATTTTTAGACATGTATATATTCATATATTATTGGAAGTGATTATCATTATCAATTATAACATCTTTATCTTTATTGTTACTATAATCACTACTGTTATCATCATTTGCATAATCATCATCATCATTACTATCACCACTATCATTGCTAGCACTACTCATTTTATCAATACTACCTTAATACATCCATGAAAATATAGTTAGCTATGAATTTTTCCTCCAAAATTATCCACCATTCTTTGTTGCACCGGCAAAGCAAACTAATTTTTTATAGTGTTGTTAAATTTTGTTCGTATGCGCGCGTGATTGTACGTGTGTGTGTGTGTGTGTGTGTGTGTGTGAACGTGTGCACATGCGACTGTGTATATATGTGTGTACAATAGTCGAAACTAAATTATACA
>BOPN01001919.1:76109-78609 GCA_017312705.2 Penaeus japonicus
TCCTGTCTGAAAGCCCGCAGGAAGTTAACGGGGAGTTAGTTTGGTGTTCATTGTGGAGAAGGAGTGTTGGTGATGTGTTTGTGTCAGAGGAAGGGAGGAAGGGGGTGTTGGTGTGAGTGCTTGTTTGTGTCTTTGTGTGTGTGTGTGTGTGTGTGTTTGTGTTTGTGTGTGTGTGTGTGTGTGTGTGTGTGTGTGTGTGTGTGTGTGTGTGTGTGTGTGTGTGTGTGTGTGTGTGTGTGTGTGTGTGGAGGATAGAGATGGTGTATTGTGTATGCATGTTTATGGTTGTGTTGTCGTCGTCTCCAGTTGTCCTATAAGTAGAATGGCATGATGAAGGAGAAAAAGAAAAACATATAATTACAATAGTAGGGATGATAAGAAGAACAAAGAAATAATATGCTGAGGATGAGGATGATAATGAACACGAGGAGAAAAAGAAAAAATACAATAACAATAGTAATGGAGACAATGATATAAGTAGTAATGATAATGGTAATAATAATAAAAAAATAATGATAATAGTAAAAAGAACACTAATGATAGTGATAATGATTATGATTATATGACCCTTTTGATAATAATAACAATAGCAATGGTTTGTTTCATGATAATGAAACAAAGGATAAAAACCGGGATTATGATAATACTGATAAGGATAAAATAGATACTATCATTATTACTTCAAAAATTACGATACTGAAAAAAATGATAAGCATAATTATGATAGTTCTACAATAAGGATGGTATTATTATCATCATCATTATCATTGTTGTCATTATCATTGTTATTGGTATATTTATCTTTATTGTTAGCATTACTATTACCATTACCATTATCATTGTTATTAATATAAAATTATAACAACAATGATAATGATTGATGGTTGATTTGAGTGTGTGTCTGTGTATGTGTTTTTTTTTTTTTTGTGTGTGTGTGTGTGTGTGTTTGTGTATGTGTTACGTGTGTTTATGTGTTGTGGAGGTGTCAAAATGAATGTTGATATCAGTGATTATCTGACTACTACTAGTGTACGTATACGAATGTAAATGATGTACATGAAAAGGACTCCCAGGCCTTACCCTCCGCTAATGGAAACAGTCTGAAAGGGATTATGTGTTAAAGTAGTCATTAAGCCTTTACACAAGCGACCTCACCCATTCCACCCTCTCGTACCCGATCAAACAGCTTAACAGACACCCCCCCCCCACCCATCCCCTTCCTCCCCCCACCCCCACCCCCACCCCCCACACACAGCCCTCTGAATCCGCCTCCACGCCGCTTCCCATTGTAGGCGCCCTGTCCGAAGATTAGACAAGTCACAGAAGTGGTTGGCTCGGGATTTCAGATCCTGAGGGAGGCTTGGGAACTCTTTCAAGGAAGGGGGCGGTGGGGGGGGGGGGGGGGGGCTAAGAAGGTGGTGAAGGAATTGTAGTCGAGTTTTTGTTGTTGTTGTTGTTGGTTTGTTTGTTTTTGGAATGATAATTGTTTCATTCTTTTTTCTTCCATTTCTTTATTTCTTCTTTTTTTCTTTCTCTAAATCTGAGTTTATGTATACCCTTGTTTCATTTCTCAGCTATCTGATCGATATCTTTTTCTTTTCTTTTTCTTTGTTTTCTTTCTTCGTCATATCATCCGTAAGGTAGTGTAATAAAATTCTCTCAAGTTTCGGTCTATTTACACGTTCTCAAAAATGTGATGCCATTTATATCATTCAATTTCGAAAACATAGTTTCTACATAACTTATTACAAATACAATGCAATTTCTTAAATGGACTATATAGTTCATGTGATGTATATGTCATTTCAAAAAAGTTTTTTGTGTGAATAATATATTCAATCTAATGGTTTACTTCAATATTTATCATTACATGTAATTCACCTAATCAAAATTCCTATTTCGTGATTTCTAAAACAACCTCTATATAACATAAAATAAAAATGAATATGATATATAACACATTTTCTAAGAAATACAATAACATTTAAAGGCTGAATCGAGATATATGTTTTTGTGAATAAAAAAAGATAATATCTTTCGGAAAGAAAGAGTTTGATCCTCTTATCTATATTTTTACTCTCCCTTTTCTTTTAAATGAGGCTACTGCCGGTGTTAGATTCTAGCACTGAAGCTTGTTGTTATCAAAACTGAATAGAACAAGCGATACAGGAAAAGCAAAGAGGCTCTATTGTGACAGATCAATAGGTATGGTATATATATATATATATATATATATATATATATATATATATATATATATATATATATATATATATATACATTTGTATTGGTATACATAAATACACTTACACTCACATATATTTCTCTCTCTCTCTCTCTCTCTCTCTCTCTCTCTCTCTCTCTCTCTCTCTCTCTCTCTCTTGTCCATTTACATCCTTCCTTCTCTCTACCTCAATATAATAAATGAACAGGGGCATAATAAAACAGAGAGGGAAAATATCTTGCAATATCAATATAGAATTCTGATTTCTGTGCACTG
>BOPN01001919.1:104925-126950 GCA_017312705.2 Penaeus japonicus
CTTGGCGGTGGAATATATGTGGCTCTGTGACGAATGAAATGCAATGTGTGTATACCGATATAATATTCTGTTGATTCTACCAGGAAGGTAATTGGTTTAATTTGTAGGTCAAAATAACGAAGAGAAGGGGTAATTTACACAACCTACAACCCTTAATTAAAGATCTATAATGAGAAATCGACAGCGAACGATAACTCGACCAAAAAACATCTGTATTTTCAATCTAGAATTCAGACCTCGTGTAATAAGAATGAAGTAGAATTGGGTGGCATTCATTTCGTAAGATAATGGTTGACAGCATACGTAATATATATTATATATATATATATATATATATATATATATATATATATATATATTTTTTTTGTTAAATGCGCTTGAATCCAAGAATCATGTTTTTATTTAATTCATAATTCTATAGTTTAAACCTGCCAACTTGCAATTGTATTTTAGCAAAACAAATATTTCTAACATATTTCAAAATTTTCTAACAAACTTGTTTTTCCGGGAGGTTTTGTCAAACCTCAATGTTTGTTTCCCGTATCGGCTGTATGGAGATTTTTAGTTAAATTACCTAGATTTACAGCCTACTCAGCAAAAAAAAAAAAAACGTATTTTCTTTAGTTCTATGTTATCTTATCGTTCGTCCCATGGAAGAATATTGCAGGTAATATGACTATGACTGCATGTGTAATCAAATAATGCAGATAGTCCGTTCATATAGGATTTAAAGTTTAATATTTTGTCAGTGAGTTACAGTTAAACACATCGGTAACATTATTCATACCATTAAGATTATGTATACATTTTTAAACATAGCCGACTTCTTTAGTAAGCGTAATTACTGTTATTGTTGTGCTTTTCCATCACCTAATGGATCTCCCATATGCAACCCCCCCCCCCCCATACACGATCCCTACAAAAACTAGCTATCACTTCGCTTCATTATCTTCCGTTCTTACTTCTCCGGACTGTGAGCTAAGCGTTAGAACGACAGCTATTAGATGAGCAGTAAGTACAATTTACGACTAAGATAAATCTAACGCGACGGCGTCAAGGCGATTTCGGGTCATATATTAAATTGTGCGCGCAAGGGCGAAGATCGCGGAGCATGTCTTGATTTATTGTACCAAACTCTCGTGGAACAATGGCACTTATGCAGCGATCCCGTGCGAGTGAAGGTGAAAGAGTGCGAGATGATCCTCGGCGCCGAAACTTCCAAGGGAAAATAGCCTCTGCGGCGTGTTCTCGTAAGCGCCAAAGTCCCGGAGTTTAATTCCAAGGAAAGTCGGTCGCTTCCTTATACCAAGACGCCATAAGGACGAAAATCGCAATTTCTACGAAGCTCCCGTTAACAAGGGAGGGGAAATCGGGCGGTGTAATACAGTGTCGTCGGAATGCGAAGTGCTTATCAGTGTCAATTTCTCCCCTCATTTTTACGCCCGAAGACTATGACGATGGAAGTGACACGCGCGCCCATCTTGCGACGCCATTTCATGCCACGTAAGGATTCTGACACATGAGATAAGGCTCGGGAGAGGGATTAGGAGGAGGAGGAGGAGGAGGAGGATGCTGTAGTGAATCGATTCGGCAAAGTACTCCATATCGTAATCTCGGCTCTACTACATCCTCCACATCAGTCCTCTTCTTCTCTCTCTCTCTCTCTCTCCTCCTTTCTGTCTTCTCTTGATCTTCTTCCGCCCTCTCCTTTCTATATCATTCCCCTCTCTTCCTCTTCCATCTCCCCTCTCCATCATTTCTCCTCTCCTCTCCCTTTTCCACCATCTCTCCTCTCCTCACCCTCTCCCCTCTCTTCCTCTTCCATCTCCCCTTTCCACCATCTCTCCTCTCCTCACCCTCTCCCCTTTCCACCATCTCTCCTCTCCTCTCCCTCTCCCCTTTCCGCCATCTCTCCACTCCTCTCTCTCTCTCCTTTCCACCATCTCTCCTCTCCTCACCCTTTCCCCTCTCCTCACCCTCTCCTCTCTCTTCATCTTCCATCTCCCCTCTCCATCCTCCCTCTCCCCTTTATACCATCTCTCCTCTCCTCTCCCTCTCCCCTCTCTTCATCTTCCATCTCCCCTCTCCATCCTTTCACCTCTCCTTCTCCCCGTTCCACCATCTCTCCTCTCCTCACCCTTTCCCCTCTCTTCCTCTTCCATCTCTCCTCTCTTTCATTTCTCCTCTCCTCTCCCTCTCCCCTTTCCACCATCTCTCCACTCCTCTCTCCCTCTCCTTTCCACCATCTCTCCTCTCCTCACCCTCTCCCCTCTCTTCCTCCTCCATCTCCCCTCTCCATCATTTCACCTCTCCTTCTCCCCGTTCCACCATCTCTCCTCTCCTCACCCTTTCCCCTCTCTTCCTCTTCCATCTCTCCTCTCTTTCATTTCTCCTCTCCTCTCCCTCTCCCCTTTCCACCATCTCTCCACTCCTCTCTCCCTCTCCTTTCCACCATCTCTCCTCTCTTCACCCTCTCCCCTCTCTTCACCCTCTCCCCTCTCTTCATCCTCCATCTCCCCTCTCCATCCTTTCTCATCAACTCTCCCTCTCCCCTTTATACCATCTCTCCTCTCCTCTCCCTCTCCCCTCTCTTCCTCTTCCATCTCCCCTTTCCACCATCTCTCCTCTCCTCACCCTCTCCCCTTTCCACCATCTCTCCTCTCCTCACCCTCTCCCCTTTCCACCATCTCTCCTCTCCTCACCCTCTCCCCTCTCTTCCTCTTCCATCTCCCCTTTCCACCATCTCTCCTCTCCTCACCCTCTCCCCTTTCCACCATCTCTCCTCTCCTCACCCTCTCCCCTCTCTTCCTCCTCCATCTCCCCTCTCCATCATTTCACCTCTCCTTCTCCCCTTTCTACCATCTCTCCTCTCTCTCCATCTCCCCCTCTCTTCCTCTTCCGCTCCCTTTCCACCATCTCTCCTCTCCTCTCCCTCTCCCCTTTCCACCATCTCTCCTCTCCTCGCCCTCTCCCCTCTCTTCCTCTTCCATCTCCCCTTTCCACCATCTCTCCTCTCCCTCTCCCCTTTCCACCATCTCTCCTCTCCTCTCCCTCTCCCCTCTCTTCCTCTTCCATCTCCCCTTTCCACCATCTCTCCTCTCCTCTCCCTCTCCCCTTTCCACCATCTCTCCTCTCCTCTCCATCTCCCCTCTCTTCCTCTTCCATCTCCCCTTTCCACCATCTCTCCTCTCCTCTCCCTCTCCCCTTTCCACCATCTCTCCTCTCCTCGCCCTCTCCCCTCTCTTCCTCTTCCATCTCCCCTTTCCACCATCTCTCCTCTCCTCTCCCTCTCCCCTTTCCACCATCTCTCCTCTCCTCACCCTCTCCCCTCTCTTCCTCTTCCATCTCCCCTTTCCACCATCTCTCCTCTCCTCACCCTCTCCCCTTTCCACCATCTCTCCTCTCCTCGCCCTCTCCCCTCTCTTCCTCCTCCATCTCCCCTCTCCATCATTTCACCTCTCCTTCTCCCCGTTCCACCATCTCTCCTCTCCTCACCCTTTCCCCTCTCTTCCTCTTCCATCTCTCCTCTCTTTCATTTCTCCTCTCCTCTCCCTCTCCCCTTTCCACCATCTCTCCACTCCTCTCTCCCTCTCTATACCCACCATCTCCCTCCCTCTCTCACCCTCTCCCCTCTCTTCCTCCTCCATCTCCCCTCTCCATCATTTCACCTCTCCTTCTCCCCGTTCCACCATCTCTCCTCTCCTCACCCTTTCCCCTCTCTTCCTCTTCCATCTCTCCTCTCTTTCTCCCTCTCCCTCTCCCTCTCCTCTCCTCTCCCTCTCCCCTTTCCACCATCTCTCCACTCCTCTCTCCCTCTCCTTTCCTGCCATCTCTCCTCTCTTCTGCCCTCTCCCCTCTCTTCACCCTCTCCCCTCTCTTCATCCTCCATCTCCCCTCTCCATCCTTTCTCATCAACTCTCCCTCTCCCCTTTATACCATCTCTCCTCTCCTCTCCCTCTCCCCTCTCTTCCTCTTCCATCTCCCCTTTCTACCATCTCTCCTCTCCTCTCCCTCTCCCCTTTCCACCATCTCTCCTCTCCTCACCCTCTCCCCTCTCTTCCTCTTCCATCTCCCCTTTCCACCATCTCTCCTCTCCTCACCCTCTCCCCTCTCCTCACCCTCTCCCCTCTCTTCCTCTTCCATCTCTCCTCTCTTTCATTTCTCCTCTCCTCTCCCTCTCCCCTTTCCGCCATCTCTCCTCTCCTCTCCCTCTCCCCTTTCCGCCATCTCTCCACTCCTCTCTCTCTCTCCTTTCCACCATCTCTCCTCTCCTCACCCTTTCCCCTCTCCTCACCCTCTCCCCTCTCTTCATCTTCCATCTCCCCTCTCCATCCTTTCTCTTGTCCTCTCTCTCTCCCATTTCTACCATCTCTCCTCTCCTCTCCCTCTCCCCTCTCTTCCTCTTCCATCTCCCCTTTCCACCATCTCTCCTCTCCTCTCCATCTCCCCTCTCTTCCTCTTCCATCTCCCCTTTCCACCATCTCTCCTCTCCTCTCCTCTCTCCCTCTCCCCTTTCCACCATCTCTCCTCACCTCTCCCTCTCCCCTCTCCACCATCTCTCCTCTCCTCTCCTCTCCCTCTCCCCTCTCGTCCTCTCCATTAAAGAACCCCCCCCCCCCCTCTCCCCCCCATGTCCCTTATATCCCGCTTACGTTTCACATCTCTTTAATGAATCAACTTTTGTCAGAGCCGCGCATCCTTCCCCCACGCTAACGAACACGCAATTTAAAACCCCACAGAACCGCCTCTAAATATTTTCCTTGTGCCTTGGTCTTCCTCGCGTATATTAGAGTATTTCCCAGTTAAGTGAAGAGCTTCCTGTAAATTAATCGAGCTTAGGAACCTTCCCTTTTAAAAAGATCGGCCGATCTGGAAACATTGCTGATGCTGATTTTTTTTTTTTTTTTTTTTTTTTTTTTTTTTTTTTTTTTTTTTAATACCTGCTTTTGTCTGTCTGCTCAAAATCTTGTGTGTGTGTGTGTGTGTGTGTGTGTGTGTGTGTCCGTCTGTCTGTCTATCTGTCTGTCAGTGAAACTATCTGTCCCTGTCCTAGTTTCTGTTTGCCTCTCTCTCTCTTTCTCTCTCTTTCTCTCCATCTATCTATCTATCTATCTATCCATCTATCGATCCATCCATCTATCTATCTACCTATCTCTCCATTTTATCTCTCTCTCTCTCTCTCTCTCTCTCTCTCTCTCTCTCTCTCTCTCTCTCTCTCTCTCTCTCTCTCTCTCATTCTCTCTCTCTCTCTCTCATTCTCTCTCTCACTCTTTCACTCTCTCTCTCTCTCGCTTCTCCCAACTCCCTTTCGTCTCCCCTTCACCTGTATTTCCCTCTCTTTGGTTTTATGGACAAAATATAGGGTCTTTTTATTGTTCGGATACAGGCTGGTACCAATATCGGACGCCTTTGATTTTTCGTCTGCATTTATCCGATCGGGATAGATTGTACAAAAAGTAAAAGTCGGGTAAATTAAACAACGGTTTCCGCGTAATCAGAATAACAAGTGCAGTTACTCTTAGCGTTGCAATTCTCTATTCATGAATACATGTTCTTTTATCAACGAAGAATCGCTGATGTACTTTCATGATTATTGGTTTAATGGATATTAATGAATTTTGATTACCAACCTCTCTCTCTCTTTCTCTCTCTCTCTCTCTCTTTCCCTCTCCCTCTCTCTTTTTCTCTCTCTTTCCATCTCTCTCTTTCCATCTCTCTCTCCATTTCCCTCTCTCTTTCCATCTCTCTCTTTCCATCTCTCTCTCCATTTCCCTCTCTCTCTCTATCTCCCTCTCTCTCTCCATTTCTCTCTCTCTCTCTCTCTCTCTCTCTCTCTCTCTCTCTCTCTCTCTCTCTCTCTCTCTCTCTCTCTCTCTCTCTCTCTCTCTCTCTCTCTCTCTCTCTCTCTCTCTCTCTCTCTCTTTCTCTCTCTCTATCTTCCTCTCTCTCTCTCTTTCTCTCTCTTTCCATCTCTCTCTTCCCATCTCTCTCTCCATCTCCCTCTCTCTCTCCATCTCTCTCTCTCTCTTTCTCTCTCTCTCTCTCTCTCTCTCTCTCTCTCTCTCTCTCTCTCTCTCTCTCTCTCTCTCTCTCTCTCTCACTCACTCACTCACTCACTCACTCTCTCTCTCTCTCTCTCTGAGAGATAGATATATGCATACATATACATGTGCTTGTATGTATACATATATGTATACATACATAACCATATACACATAATATTTTATATTCATTTTATTCAAATAATGTATATGACATGTATGATGGGAATCACACATCCTATTGTGCACACACGTTTCATTAAAGCCAAGTCCATAATTTAGTCCCAGACGACATTTGCATAACCGGATGAACACTCAGTTGGATACGACGTGCTTTTCTTAGAATCTCTTCTTCTGCTCGCATTCTTCTCCGTATGCTTAGAAGGATCTCCAGCTGTGTCCCCTAGGATGCCTTAAGGCCACGGGATATCAGAATGGACTACTAGATTTCATTAGGTCTGCTCTGAACTCGGTATAGAGGAGAGAGCATTCATATCTACGAGAGAGTTTCATTGTATCTGATGAAGCTGCTTCGTAAGATGCGTCGGCCAAAATCCTTGAGAGTTTTTGTGCGAAACTTTTCTTCGTTGATTACGTTTACAGAGTTAATGAACGGGTGTCTTTTAGCTTGTTTGTTTGTTTGTTTATGCTCGTTGTTGATCTTGTTTTCCTTTTTCTTCTTTTGCTCCGTAGTATTTGTAAGATATGACAAATTAAAGTTTTAGTCCGATGATGGCTATACTCCGTCATTACGGGAAACCGGGGCCTCACTTCTTTTAAATGTTCTAATCTCGTATATATATATATATATATATATATATATATATATATATATCAGATTGCATATAGCTTCGTGGACGATCTTCTACCTTCATCCGAAGTGCCGGCTTGGAGAGGTTGTTTGCCCAGACAGACTTCTATCTATTTTCGAGAATCTGTGTCCCTCCATGGGGGTATTGGGCTATTACTACCCTCTAGGCTCATAAGGAACCCTGGCATCCAAGATTCTAAGACTGAAACATAAGTAACCCTTGTGTTAACTTCTTTTTTTATACTTTCTATAGCTGAACCTAAAGTTAAATGTGTTCTTTACAACTGTTATATTCCAACCTGAAAATTGCTACATGCTTTCAGGAATATAATTCTTTTGATTGTATTGGCATTTGGTTAAAAAGTATTATTCCCTTACCAGCTAATAATAGACTACCTCTATGTGTTATCTACAAAATAGTCTGTTTAATTTGACTATTCTCATCATTTACAGAAGACCAGGAGTAATTTGAAATTTGTATTTCTTTGCGTAATTTTATCAGTTATATTAGCTCATATATTAACAAGATATTTGTGTATAAATCATAGAAAGAGTGCCAAGTATAACTTTTTAGAAATTATTGTTCCAAAATGCTTTCATATCGTGTAATTCGCTTCAAGTTTTAAGTCACGTTTATTTGCTCGAAAAATCTTTGAGATTTCGAATGAAAATGTATGTAAGAATATGAAAAACCAGACAGATTTCTTAAAATGAAAAAAACTTGTGTAAAAACTTTTTTTTACACAATTGCAAGTGGAGATGTATATATATATATATATATGTGTGTGTGTGTGTGTGTGTGTGTGTGTGTGTGTGTGTGTGTACGTATATATATATATATATATATATATATATATATATATATATATATGTGTGTGTGTGTGTGTGTGTGTGTGTGTGTGTGTGTGTGTGTGTGTGTGTGTGTATGCATGTATGTATATATGTATATATGTATATATGTATACATATATCCATATACATTAGACACTTGTTGATGCACGGAACATCGTCAAATATATGAAAATTAAAGACAAGAGTTTGTTTGATAACAAATAATAATATATTGAATAGATAATGGTAAATATAGCAATGGAAATCCAATCAACGAATTGCAGAATACTTAGCCACAAGAATAAATCACGGAAGGAGGGAGACTGACTCATGATGTATGACCGCAGATGAGAAATGCTTGAGAGTAAATGAGTAATTGCCTGCGATTTCCAGAGGGTAACAGTGCCTTAGAGAGTTACGAATATAAAGTTAAACGATATCTTTCTAATGTTCTAGCTGAGAAGAGAAACTAGCTTGTGATGTGTGACTGCAGATAAGATTTGTGCTGAGGGCGCCAGCATAGCCTCGAGCCATAGCTCTGGGATCCATTTCCTTTCCAACCTATAAAGTGCTTCTCCATTATGGGTTACACTGCAATGCCGGGGCGAGCTATAGATGACCGTCCTTCGTGAGACTGCGCCAGACTGTCGTGTGAAATGAATAGGTGTAAGAAGAGTTACGAGAAAAGAGGGGAGACGAGAACATATTGGTGGCTGTGAGTCAGATATGGTATTGTTGTTGTTTTTCTTTCTTTCTTTCTTTCTTTATTTATCTATTTATCCATTCATTTGTGAAGAGCTACGAGAAAAGAGGGGAAACTAGAACTGTGAGTCAGATATTGTATTGTTTTTTTGTTTTTTTCTCCTTCTTTTTTTTATCTATCTATTTACCCATTTATTTGTCTATTTCTAATGATCATGTAGTACACTTCTGTCGTAGCTCATTTAGATTTCAGATGAAGGATACTCTAGACTGGAGAGTTACCTAAAATCTCGAAATAAACTTCAATTTCTTTTCTTCACTTCCGGGCCCACACTTTCTCTTTTGATATATCTTAGATTAGAATGGATGACGTGAGTTCTGTGACAGACAAACGGAAAAACGACGACAACATAAAAAGACGTGAAATAACAACATGCCTACAGCATTTCTCATTGGGTTGGGTGGGCGTGTTTGGGGGAAGGGGCTGGGGGGGGGGGGGTTAGCGTGTTAACTCTTGTTTGCAACACAATATCCTTTGCATGCTCGAGGCTCCTTGGAACTGAAAGTCATCCCAAAAGCTCATTTGCATTTATAGAACTTTCAATCAGTCGTCTCTTGTGACGAATGAAGTAAACTCGAACGGGATAGTTATTTGCATATATCTGACGCCAGCTCTCTTTTCTTAATTTTCGTCCGGTGCCATAAATCTATAATAAGAAAGAGAGTGGAGAGAGAGAGAGAGAGAGAGAGAGAGAGAGAGAGAGAGAGAGAGAGAGAGAGAGAGAGAGAGAGAGAGAGAGAGAGAGAGAGAGAGAGAGAGAGAGGGAGGGAGGGAGTGAGGCAGAGGGAGAGAGAGACAGAGACAGATTGTGTGTGTGCTTTTATGTGTGTGTGTACAGGTGTGTGCTTGTTTGTGTGTACATGTGCAACAGAGTGTATGAATGCTTATAAAAATATCTCAGTATATTTTCCTTTCTTGCTCCTTCTAAATGAATCAACTACATGACAATCTCTAAGGGTCAGCCAAGCTTCTAATGACAAACTCAATATGAAACCGTTGATATTAATGGAAAGACTCTGGTTTTATTTTGCGCTAGACTCCTCTCGCGAGTTCTAGACAAAATAAGAGGAGGGAAGAAAAAGATGTCAGATAACAGGTAAATATTCAACTCAGTTCTTGTGTTCTTTGATTCGAAAAGCAGAATCTTGTCTGTATTTTATAAGCAAGTCTGGTTTAGATGAGTGTAGCTACGATGCATGCAATATGGATTAAATGTTGATAAGACGTCTATTGCGAAAAATAACTGTGAATAAGTAAAATTCCTTGAATTACGCAGTTAACATAATCCTTTTTCATAGACGTAAAATGCGCAGGCGTGCCGACATATTACAACTTTTTACATCCGTTTGTTTTGTTTTTGTTTTTACGACTTCAGAATCAGGGTATTAACACGCTGCAATACCCTGCGTCAGCAATGTGATTATTACTACATACACCACAACTATGATTGTATGATTAATACAGTGCCTTTGTAAGATCTATTATGGAAATGGGAACAAAGCCGTAGTCTGTGCGAATATTAATTCTGTTTTCTTCTGTATCTAAAAAAAAATGATAATAAATAAACAAATAAAAGCAAACTGAATATATTACATAATGATTATAAAAAAGAAATTGCAGTGTGATTTTTTTCCCAACGGATGACCAGGATGATGAGCAAGTGGAGACATGAAGTGAATGTCATATTTCATTGTGTGTTGCACAAGGTGACTTGTTCTTATTGCTTTCGCTTGACTGCACTTATTATTTTCCGTTGTAACCCATTGTGATATGTCGCCTCCTGCTAAGGGTAGCAGTGAGTGTCAGTTTCTGTGTGTGTGTGTGTGTGTGTGTGTGTGTGTGTGTGTGTGTGTGTGTGTGTGTGTGTGTGTGTGTGTGTGTGTGTGTGTGTGTGTGTGAATACTATTAGCACTTAGTTTTTCTTTCTCTCTGTCTGATCCGGGTACGTTTTAAAAGCTTGTTTTCTCTCCGTGTGTGTGCGTGTCTGTCTGTTTGTGTGTGACTGTGTGGTATATGTGTACGTATATGCTTATGTACATATCGCACGGATCTGAACAGACGGACATATTTTCTGTAACACTCAACCCACGCTTCCGACCCTGTAATCACGTCTGTTATAGTAAAACATGCGGCGTTGCTGAAGCCAAAGTCACATCCAGAATTTCGTTGCATTAATACTTCATGCAGGATTACGGCAGTCATCCCCAGTCGTATTATCGCCCAGTGCCAGCCTCGGCAGCCTCTCCTTGGCGAGAACTTTGTCAACATGACAGTTTTTCTCTGCTTTGCTTCGATAGTTTTTATTTTCATTTTTCGTTCTTGCTTTTCTCTGTCTTTTATCTATCCATTTCTTTCTCTCCTCTCTCTCAGTCATTTCCTCTCTCTCTCGCTTTATCTATATATCTCTATCTATCTATCTATCTCTTCTCTTCTCTCTCTTCTCTCTCTTCTCTCTCCTCTCTCTCTTTCTCTCTCTCTCTCTCTCTCTCTCTCTCTCTCTCTCTCTCTCTCTCTCTCTCTCTCTCTCTCTCTCTCTCTCTCTCTCTCTCTCTCTCTCTCTCCTCTTTTCTCTCTCTCTCTCTCTCTCTCTCTCTCTCTCTCTCTCTCTCTCTCTCTCTCTCTCTCTCTCTCTCTCTCTCTCTCTCTCTCTCTCTCTCTCTCTCTCTCTCTCTCTCTCTCTCTCTCTCTCTCTCTCTCTCTCTCTCTCTCTCTCTCTCTCTCTCTCCCTCTCTCTCTCTCTCCCTCTCTCTTCTCTCTCTCTCTCTCTCTCTCTCTCTCTCTCTCTCTCTCTCTCTCTCTCTCTCTCTCTCTCTCTCTCTCTCTCTCTCTCTCTCTCTCTCTCTCTCTCTCTCTCTCCTCTCTTTCTCTCCTCTCTCTTCTTCCCTCTCTTTCTTTCTCTCTCTCTCTCTCTCTCTCTCTCTCTCTCTCTCTCTCTCTCTCTCTCTCTCTCTCTCTCTCTCTCTCTCTCTCTCTCTCTCTCTCTCTCTCTCTCTCTCTCTCTCTCTCTCTCTCTCTCTCTCTCTCTCTCTCTCTCGATCGCTCGCTCGGTCTCTCCCCTTTCCCCTTCTTTCTCTTCATCCCTGACTTGATTTCTCTCGCTTACCTGCGTCCTCCCCCACTCTCCTCTCCCCCTCCCCCTCCCGCGTCACTTTATTCCTCCACTTCCTCTCTCAAAAGTGTCGATGGAAACGGCGACGTGGTTAAGAACGCCGCGATAACTCCGCTTTGCCACCGTAGCTTGTCAGCTTCACACGGATAAAAGCACTATCATAATTTTGTCCTTTCCGAGGCCATTATTGTTCTCGGTGATCAGACCACTTCTGTTGCTTAGAGAGAAAAGGCAAAAGTTCGCCTTGAGCTATTCATATATATGAGAATAAGGATGGACGAGTGATAATAGAATGATAAGAGTGAAAGGGTGAGAAAGATAAAGAAAGAAAGAGAGAGGAGGGAGGGGAGTGGTGGTAGAAAGAGAGAGAGAGAGAGAGAGAGAGAGAGAGAGAGAGAGAGAGAGAGAAAGAGAGAGATGGACGTGAGATGAAATTATTAATAAGAGTGAAAGAGAGAGAGAGAGAGATAAAGAAAGAAAGAGAGAGGAGGGAGCGGAATGTAGAAAGAGAAAAAGAGAGAGATGAAGATTCCAACATTCAAAGGAAAATGATGTGGTTATTTCATCCTAAACAAGTTTATTACGAAAGGCAATCGTTTGATTTAATATCTACATTATTATTTCATACACAGTGTATTCCCTTATTGTTAGTATCACACCATACATCATTGCCCTGTCTGTTGCCTTATAACCATCGTATTTCAAAGAGGCGTGGCATTATCTGCGTTATCTTTATATATATATCGTCATGTATTATACTCCGGACATAAATTTCCCATTTCCAATCACGTTCCTCAATTTCTGTCAGATAGACAAGATAGGAAAGGCCATTCATTTAAACATTTCAATTTTCCTTTTGCCATGAATGTCATTTTAATGTACATTCTATCAGACAGATTGCTTCTTCTTCTTGCACCCCCCCCCCCCCCGCCGCCCCCCCCCCCTCGCTTCCCCCTCCACGCACACACTCACCCCGCACACAAACATACCAAATAGCAAGTAATTTTAGCTTTCATCTATATTTGGCATCCATCTTACCCCTCAAAACTTTGTCACTCTATAATCTTCAACCTGTGACCTTCCTTATGCGTCTCTTGATTAAATCCTTTTCCTCTCCTTGCTGTTTGACTTTCATTTTCATTTTGTCTTTATTTAATGTTTTTAGTACTCTGATTTGTACGTCTTATCTATAATGCTTTTCTAATCCACATCTGATGATACTGATGATAATGTAGCGAGTGAATTTTCGAAGACCCCCCGTAAAGAAAACGACTGTGCTTGGGAGCAAGGGGAGAGGGTGCCCTCTGTGAGGCTGCGCGGACTGAAACACCGATATAATGGATACGGCGTTACCTTTCCCACTGACGTGAATACTATAACTTAATTAAGCATAGGGAGAATATACATACTGTGTAGCGCAGGATAAAAGCGCCCTCTTTGCTTAAAATGCGATTTGCGTGACGTCACTGCGCAACTGAAAATGCGCACGTAAGAACAATAGCGACAGAACCGCCACTCGGACCAGAGACGCCATTATAGAAACATCATTAAATATCAATTTTTATATTGTTTAAGTGTTCATCTTTTATACATTTTATACGTATTTTCTGTGAGACGGTGAATCGACATCAGAGGCTACAAAGACGGCAGTTTATATAAAGGTATTGTTTTTTTTATATTGATCGTGTTTATGTAAGCTGTCACTCCTATAGTAAAATACAGAACCCGTACGTCTGAGTTTTTCCTAGAACCCTTTTATTTTGTTTTATTTTAACTTAAGTATTTTATTTCGAGTCAAGTATTTTATGCCGTTTTATTTTTGTAATTTATTTATAAAACAATATCAGCATGTTTGACTCTCAGGCCTAAAATTTTCATGAAAAGGGCCAAACGCTACCATTTATTTGACCTGGACAATGAAAAATAAGATTTGTTAATATAAATGAGTGACATGAAAATGAATAGTAATGAAATATGACATTGGAATAACTAGCAATGTGATCATAAAATAATGAATAGTGATAAATAATGAATAACGAGTAATGAAAGATGAAATTTATGTCCGCAGAGTAAACGGACTATAAGAGTTAAAGTAAATGCTATAATATGATTAGTAATGATGATAATAAAAAAGTTATTATAATAATGATGATGATAATAATAATAATAATGATAATAATAATAATAATAATAATGATAATAATAATGATAATAATAATCATAAGGATAACGATAATAATAAAAGCAACAATAACTATGATGATAGTAATAGTACTTACTACAACAATTATAACAATACAATCATAAAAAGGATAAATGATAAACAATCATCAAATTCTAAGATCAAGTTACATCCTCCACTGAAATGAGGACACCTAAATCACCAAGAAGAGAAGGGTATCTCTCACTGTCTGGCTTAATCTAGCTGCCAGCGCACGCAACCAGTTTGTGATGAAGAGTGATGCAGACTGTTGTGTGTTCTGACAGTGCCATACTTCTGCTGAGGGTTTCCATGTGGGGTTGGAAGGAGCTGGATGTGTGTGTGTGTGAGTGTGTGTGTGGGAGGGGGGGGAGTAATAGGGAGAGGAAGGAGAGGGAGGGGGAAGGGGGAAGAGGGATGGAAGGAGGAAGGAAGAGAGCGAGAGAGGGAGAAAGGGAGGGAGAGTAGAGAGATAGAGTGAGAGAGAGTGAGAAAGAGAGAGAGAGAGAGAGAGAGAGAGAGAGAGATGCAGACATTATGACAGACAAACAGACAGACATCATGACAGACAAACATCTCTCATTCCTTTATTCGTTGATTGATTCCATTCATCTCTCTGCAATTGATTTGTTATTTTTCACTGTCAAAAGAACAGAAGTCTTTCTGGTCCGAGTGAATTCAACCCATACAAGGAAACTTCAATCGTGTTGATTTTTGGTTACACCCGAACCCCTCCGAGCGCCCAGCCCCCGATCATTCGAACCCTTGGCTAAAGTCATTACGCGTCCCCGGAAGAACCTGCAGGAGCCTTAGAGGAATCTCGCAATTGCTATGTCTTGCGGTGCGCCCCAGGTCGTCAAATCTCCTTTTCGGGTCTTATTGAAGACCTCAGGATTTCGAAAAATATTTCCTTACTGGAGAAGAGGGAAAATCCTCATCCATTCGGTTAGATTTTCTTTGATAACCGCGTTTTTTTATTTCTTATTGTGCATTTCCTTTATATTTAGTTACACACTAAGCACCAAAAATAGCAGAAATAAGATGTTCTGGCTTCAATAAGAAATCATTTATTAAAGACAAGGTTACTTATTTCGTATGCGATAGATTTTAATTACAAAATTTCCCCCCTTTTCAAAAGGTTCTTCACCGAAATTATATAAATACAATTATTTCGTCAAACAGAAGAACAAGTTTGCAAATACTGTGTTGTAAATTAAAAGTGGTGCGTTGCCCCCGTAGAGGTACAGTAATAAAATATGCAGCATGTTTAACGTCTACTTTGCTACACTCCTAGAACTTTTATTTACTATTTGAAAAGTAACACGTCGAAAACATTTTCTACTTTTAGAAATACAACAGAAAACATTTTCAACACAGTTACAATTTGATACGTATGATAATGCGCATGATAATGTGAATAAATATCATGATAATCGTCAGAAAAAAAATAATAATGATAAAAAACGATAGATGTTTATTTTCACTACCTTTTAGTTCTTTTCGAAATCTTTGGAACGGATTTTGATATCTCTTGGAATAAGGCCACTCAAACCGAGAAATCCCTCAGTCATTCTCCTCAGCACTACTGGACATCCTTCAGCCTCGAGTCGAGAGTGAGTCGGCATTATTCCGATGACCTGCTGCCGTCCGAAGTGCCAGCCTGGGTGAGACATCTCTCGAGGTAGAGGATTCTTCAACCGCCAACCTTCCATTTGAAAAAAGAAAAAAGTAAGAGAGGGGGCAAAAAGTACTATACTTGCTTAGTTTAATATAGTATTGATATGTACCTGATGTGGAAACAGAAATTGTGTGTTCTATTCTATGGTGATTCGTCAACTCATTTTGAGAAACAAACTTCGAAAAAAAAAATATATATACTGCCTTCCTTTACAGTGCGTAGCATGTTATACAGAGGAAATATAAACTTCGTCCATAAAAAAAACTGGAAAGTGGATAAAAGCAACGACTTGATTGAACAAAAACAAAGACATGAACAGTCCCTATCCTGAAACAGTATCACCGAAATCACTACTAGCTAACAATAACATATTAAAGTAGATTCTGGAACCCTAACGAATATTGCATCGCCAACCTAACCATTGGAAAGAACAAACAATACTGTGGAAAGTTCAGCAACCAGCCAAAGAGTTATTACTTTGGATTCTGTTTGCTGTTATTGCAAAAATGGCCGGAAAGTTGGTCTTTTCTCAATATCCCTGTATTGCGTTACAGTAAGAGTTAAAAGGGTTTTATATTGAGCTTTTATTTCGGTTTCATGAATTCAGTTACATCGATAGATACAAATATAGATAAAGGTGTGGATATTGATAGAGATAGAGATAGAGATGGATATAAATATAAGTACAGATATGAATATATTTAGATATTCTCATAGATATTGATATAGATATAGGTATAGATATAGACTTAGATATAGATATAGATATAGACTTAGGTATAGATATAGGTATAGGCAATGGTATAGATATAGATATAGGTAAATACATATGTATCCTTGTATGTAGATCGACAAATATATAGAACTACTATATAAACAGACAGGCAGTTAGATACTTTGGAACATAAATGCAAATGCAAATACACAAGCAGGCAACTAGCGAGGAACTGGAATCTATGACCACTATAACTTTTACGGATCTCAAGAACCACGCCAGCGCACGAATGAGATTAACGATTTCGATATGTCGTTGATTACCCTTAATTGCAAGTGCTAAGTCATCGTAGATTGCCTCGCTCGAGTGCCCGGGGAATTTAATGAGCGAGAGTGGATTGCGAAGACGCTCCCTGAATACCTTAGGTGCGAAGCCATATTGCTGGAAAAATGTGGCCGCGGGTGATACGTGAGTTAGAGACCGCCGGATATTTGATTTCGGTTAGATTTATCTTGTTCTGTATTTTCTTAAGAAAGGCAAGGGGCATTGAAAACGTTATATGTAAATTGTATGTAAGAAAAATAATATTCTAATACAGGCTTTGTCAGTGAGAATGTTTATTCTAGTAACACCAGAAAGTGAATGTGTACATGCATGTGTGTGTAGTGCGTGCGTGCGTAATATATATGTAAACACACGCACACACGAGCACACGATCAAATAAACACGTGTCTGTATGCATGTATGCCCCACAAAACACCACTGGCCTATATAGAGAGAGAGACGCGAAGAATTACACCCCCTCTGAGAGACACTTAGCAGGACGAAGGGAGCCTGTCCGAGTGGCAACGAGACCCTGGTGTAATGATGGGGAAAACATGCTCTTATCGTTGAGTATTCTGGTGTAAGTCCTGGGCGCTCCTCTTACACTTTGCAGCGTCCATCATCCTGTTGCATACTGTCGTTGCATGGAGCTGATGTTTGCAAAGCCTAGGCTACGCTTTTGGGTTGTATGGGTGTGTACATAAAAAAAAAGGAGAGAAAAATTAGGAGTGGAAAGGAAAGGAATAAGATGAACAAATGTGTAAGAAAATATTGCATCTTCTATGAAAAAATACACAAGTTCTCTTTTTATCTCACTCTCTCTCTCTCTCTCTCTCTCTCTCTCTCTCTCTCTCTCTCTCTCTCTCTCTCTCTCTCTCTCTCTCTTGTTCGCTATAGATCTATCTCCTTTATGTCATCTCTTATTTCTCCGCTGAACAATTACTTTCAATGTTATTTAAATCAGTATGTTTATGGACATAAGACTTGTCAGCAACACTTTTATCGTAATCGTTATATCTACAGATCTCATTACATTTACACCTACTATCATCTATTCAGCTTTAAGAGCACAGCTATCACAGTTGCTATTATCATTTTCTTATGTTTTTTTTTTTGTTTTTTTCATTCTCTCTTTTCATTTTCATTCATGGGGTTTACGAACCTTATTTTTGTCTGAAGTTAATATGAGTAAGTAAGATTAAGCAATGTGATTCCTTGTGTCTAATTTGCTTTTCTTTCTCTAAAAGCTATGAGATAATTACTGACCTCTCTCTCTCTTTCTATCTATCTATCTATCTCTCTATCTATCTATTTATCTATCTCTATCTCTCTCTCTCTCTCTCTCTCTCTCTCTATCTATCTATCTATCTATCTATATATACATATATATATATATATATATATATATATATATATATATATATATATATATATATATCTCTCTCTCTCTCTCTCTCTCTCTCTCTCTCTCTCTCTCTCTCTCTCTCTCTCTCTCTCTCTCTCTCTCTCTCTCTCTCTCTCTCTCTCTCTCTCTCTCTCTCTCAATCTCTATCACACACACAGATATACTTTCATTATCTCTCTCTCTCCCTGTCACTTACACTGATATACATTCATAATCTCTATCTATCTATCTATCCATCTATCTATCTCTTTCTCTCTTTCGTTCTTTCTGTTTATCTCTCTCCTTCTTTTCCTCACACTCAGTATAATAAGCATCATAATTATTCCACGACAGGCCCTAACAAGTGTTTATAACCTTCCACCTCCCATCAGCAATAAATACAAGCCCCCCCCCCCCCCCCCCCCCCCCCCCCCCCCCCCCCCCCCCCCCCCCCCCCCCCCCCCCCCCCCCCTCCGGTGGTCTTCTCATATCATATTGTCATGCTGATTCATGTTGCGGCCGGAGCGCCCTTCAAAGAGATCGATATGTACACTTCCTCACTCACAAACACATCCCAGCATCTCTCTGTGTGTTTGTTTTGGGACTGATGCTGTCTTTGCGTGAGAGGCGGATTCGGGTTGAGCTTTTGCTTACTAGATGGGATGGTCTTTCAATGGTTTGTTATACTCTCTCTCTCTGTCTCTCTCTCTATCTCTCTTTCTCTCTTACTTTCTCTCTTTCTCTCTTTCTCTCTCTCTCTCTCTCTCTCTCTCTCTCTCTCTCTCTCTCTCTCTCTCTCTCTCTCTCTCTCTCTCTCTCTCTCTCTCTCTCTCTCTCTCTCTCTCTCTCTCTCTCTCTTGCTCTCTCACTTTCTCTCTCTATCTCTCTTTCTCTCTCTATCTCTCTCTCTCTCTCTCTCTCTCTCTCTCTCTCTCTCTCTCTCTCTCTCTCTCTCTCTCTCTCTCTCTCTCTCTCTCTCTCTCTCTCTCTCTCTCTCTCTCTCTCTCTTGCTCTCTCACTTTCTCTCTCTCTCTCTCTCTCTCTCTCTCTCTCTCTCTCTCTCTCTCTCTCTCTCTCTCTCTCTCTCTCTCTCTCTCTCTCTCTCTCTCTCTCTCTCTCTCTCTCTCTCTCTCTCTCTCTCTCTCTCTCTCTCTCTCTCTCTCTCTCTCTCTCTCTCTCTCTCTCTCTCTCTCTCTCTCTCTTGCTCTCTCTCTCTCTCTCTCTCTCTCTCTCTCTCTATCTATCTATCTATCTATCTCTCACCGTCCTTAACAATATTAACAATGATAATAGTGTATATAATGTTAGAAAGGATAAGAAAAACGTTAATGAAACTTATAACGGTAATAATGATAACAATGATAATGATGATGATGAAGAATATCTATTTTTCTTTATTTTCTTTTTTTGTTGCTATCGTCATTGGTTCGTTATTTATAGTTATCATTATTAACACCTTGATTACCATCCTTACCCTCACCATTACTTTTATAGTCATTATCATTATTTCTATTACTAATATCATTACTACAATTATCATTTTCGTGATTATGTTCTTCGTTACTGTCATTCCAATTAGCATCATCTCTAAAATCAATATTCTTATACCATTATTATCATTACTCTTGTTATCATCATCACAGCTATCATCATCATTGTCACTAATGTCTGTATGTTGATATATTTATATATAATATAAATATGATATAATATATGTATATTCATAGTGATTAGTATATATATTTTGTTTTATTATTGCACGTCGACTGTTAAGAAAAACCTTTATTAAGAAAGCACTTCTCTAGATAATCACAATTTGATGATCTTTTATTTTTAAAACGTTATTAATCTTTTTTTTTTTCATTTCATTAAAATTCTTAAGTACAATAAATATGAGATTAAGAAAGTACTTCTCTAAATAATCACAATTTGATGATCTTTCATTCTTAAAACGCTATTTTTTTTTATTTTTTTTTCATTTCATTAAAATTTCGATAAATATGAGATTAACCACTCCTCTAAATACAATGACATTATTACTAGTGAAATTCTACATCAGAGCCGCACTGTAAAACATAAAAGTATAATATTTATAGCAAATCTTCATTAACCAGAACCATGTTTGTAAAAGCCTTAAAGCGTTACTAAATTATTATTAAAGGTGAGAATAAAGAATCTGAAAACAATGACACTCGTTAAATTAATGAATCGCTGAGTACGTCAGATATGCTCAGGTGGAAAAAAAATTATCTATAGATATTGCAATTTAAACGGCCTTCTCTTTCAGTCCTCCCTCTCTCTATTTTTCTCTCTATCTGACGGTCTGTTTGTCTGTCTATCTGTCTGGCTGCCTTTTTGTTTGTCTGTCTCTCTGTCCCTCTATCTATTAATATATATACCTATTTTTCTATCTGTCTATCTGTATCTTACTTTATCTCTCTCTCTCTCTCTCTCTCTCTCTCTCTCTCTCTCTCTCTCTCTCTGTTTCATTCCCTCTCTCACACTATTCCATCTTATTTATCTATCTATATCTAGATAGATAGATAGATGAATATTTCATATTCTCATATCCGTCTACGTACCTCAAACGTGCCGACGATTCCATCAAGTAACTACATTGCTCGAGGACAGTGGAAAGGACTTTGAGGGAATATTGCATTTACATCGTAAAGAATACATGAAAGATTTTTGTATGTATTTGCACTCTTATGTAACTACCATAAAAAAAATGTTTCTCTTTTGTTCCATTAAGCGATTCTTTTCAATGACATTAAAGTGCATTGTGTTTCATGTCGACACTCATTACACAGAGAAAGCTTCTTCTTTTTCTTTTTTTTCTATTTGGCAGTTTAAGTGTTTTTCTACCAATCCACGTATCCAACTATGAGTATTTTAATCCATTCATTCCTTTATTAGTGTTTTAAGTTATTTGTCCATCTGTTTATATCTTCATATATCTACCTGTTAAGTTATTTCTCTGTCTATATATAATGCCCTTCTGTGCCTGTCTGCCTATACTCGTATCCATATCTATCTGTTTGTAGGTTTTTCTTCATTATCATCATTAATTTTAGTTATTTATGTTATGATAATCATTACTGTCATTCTTATGATCGCTGTCATAAACCTTTATGTTATGAGGTACTCTCTAATTATCATGATAATTACTTTTTTTCATTATGACAATTTCCTTCACTATCATAATCATCTTAACTGTACAATTAATTTCATACTGATACTGTAACCCGACATGGAAAAAAATATATTTGTTTTAGTGACACAAACAATAAAAAAAAGGAAAACAAAAGGAAAAGATTGGTCAATAGAATGAAGGACAGACAATAGGGGCAAACAATGAATGAAAGGGGGAAATGAGGAAGGCAAGAAATGAATAGAGAAATAGAGAAGCCAACTAATAGATGGGAAATTTGGAAGACAATATGGGGGAATAAGAGAGATAAGGAAGACATCAAAAGAAAGGGACGAATAGCTGTGTGGAATGGGGGAACAAGAAATGAATAAGCAAAAGGGGAAAGACAACGCATAAGTGGAAAATAAGGAAAACAATAAATACAAGAGGCAATGGAGAAGAAAACGAGTAAATGGGAAAACGATAAAGAAAGTAAATAAATGGGAAATGTGGAAGAAAAAAAAAAGATAGAAGAATAGAGAAGAAAAAAAAACACAAGAAAAAGAGAGAACGAAATAAATAAAAGAGAAAAAGATATCCCCCTTATCAGTCCGAGAGAAAACGTTTCGCTCAGACACGTGACTCTACCAGAAGCAACCTTATACCCTCCACTCTCCTCGTACGACTGTCCTTTATAACCGAATGTACACTGTAAACACACCGTCGCTCCACCGTCGGGAACACGATATTTGTCGGGCAAAGAGTCTCCTTGATTGAAAGAATAAAAGAAGCGAGGGAATCAGTTATGTGGTTTAGGGACGAAAGTGGCCCACGCCTGGCACATTTCTTCTTCTTTTCTTCCTTTTGGGTTTAATGTTCTTCTTCGTGTCTTTCTGTCTCTCTCTGTCTCTCTCTGTCTCTCTCTGTCTCTCTCTGTCTCTCTCTCTCTTTCTCTCTCTTTCTCTCTCTTTCTCTCTCTTTCTCTCTCTTTCTCTCTCTTTCTCTCTCTTTCTCTCTCTTTCTCTCTCTTTCTCTCTCT
>BOPN01001919.1:138502-141002 GCA_017312705.2 Penaeus japonicus
AGAAAGAGGAAGGGGAGAGGGAGAGGAGGGAGAAAAAGAGGAAGGGGAGAGGGAGAGGGAGGAGAAAGAGTTAGGGGAGAGGGAGAGGGAGGAGAAAGAGGAAGGAGAGAGGGAGAGGGAGGAGAAAGAGGAAGGGGAGAGGGAGAGGGAGGGAGAAGGGAAGGGGAGAGGGAGAGGGAGGAGAAAGAGGAAGGGGAGAGGGAGAGGGAGGAGAAAGAGGAAGGAGAGAGGGAGAGGGAGGGAGGGAGGAAAGGGGAGAGGGAGAGGGAGGGAGGAGGGAGGGAGGGAGGGAGGGAGGGGAAGGGAGAGGGAGAGAGAGGGAGGGAGAAAGAGAGAGGGAGAGGGAGAGGGAGGGAGAAAGAGAGAAGGGGGGGGAGGGAGAGGGAGGAGAAAGAGGAAGGAGAGAGGGAGAGGGAGGAGAAAGAGGAAGAGAGGGAGGGAGGAGAGAGGGGAGAGGGAGGAGAAAGAGGAAGGAGAGAGGGAGAGGGAGGAGAAAGAGGAAGGGGAGGGAGGAGGAGAAAGAGGAAGGAAAAAGGGAGAGGAGAGAGAGAGAGAAAGGAGAGGGAGAGGGAGAGGGAGAGAGAGAAAGAGGAAGGGAGAGGGAGGAGAAAGAGGAAGGAGAGAGGGAGAGGGAGGAGAAAGAGGAAGGAGAGAGGGAGAGGGAGGAGAAAGAGGAAGGGGAGAGGGAGAAGGAGGAGAAAGAGGAAGGAATGAAGGAGAAGGGGGAGAAATAGGAAGGAGAGGGAGGAGAAAGAGAAAGGAATGAGTGATAAGGGAAGGGAAGAGGAAGGACAGAGGGAGAAGGAGGAGAAAGAGGAAGTAGAGAGGGAGAGGGAGGAGAAAGAGGAAGGGGAGAGGGAGAAGGAGGAGAAAGAGGAAGGAGAGAGGGAGAAGGAGGAGAAAGAGGAAGTAGAGAGGGAAAGGGAGACGAAGACGAAGAAAGAAAAAAAAAGAAGAAGACGAAAAAGAAATAAAAGACGACGGCAGAGAATAAAGAAGTAAAAAAGAAGACGAAGAGAAAAAAGAAGATGAAGACAAAAAAAGAAAAAGAAGACGAAGACGAAGAAGAAAATAAAAAAAAGACAAAGACGAAGAAAAGAAGAAAAAAGAAGAAGACGAAAAAAAAATAAAAGACGGAGACAAAGAAGAAAGAAGAAAAAAAGAAGACGAAGACAAAGAAGAAAGAAGAAAAAAAGAAGACGAAGAAGAAAAAAGAAGACGAAGACAAAAAAAGAAGACGAAGACGAAGAAGGAAAAAAGAAAAAAAGAAGACGAAGACGAAGAAGAAAAAAAGAAAAAAGAAGACGAAGACGAAGAAGGAAAAAAGAAAAAAAGAAGACGAAGACGAAGAAGAAAAAAAGAAAAAAGAAGACGAAGACGAAGAAGAAAAAAAGAAAAAAGAAGACGAAGACGAAGAAGAAAAAAAGAAAAAAAAAGAAGACGAAGACGAAGAAGAAAAAAGAAAAAAAAGACGAAGACGAAGAAGGAAAAAAAAAAAAAAAAAGACGAAGACGAAGAAAAAAAAAAAAAAAAAGAAGACGAAGACGAAGAAGAAAAAAAAAAAAAAAAAAAGACGAAGACGAAGAAGAAAAAAAGAAAAAAGACGAAGACGAAGAAGAAAAAAGAAAAAAGAAGACGAAGACGAAGAAGGAAAAAGAAAAAAGAAGACGAAGACGAAGAAGGAAAAAAGAAAAAAGAAAAAAGAAGACGAAGACGAAGAAGGAAAAAAGAAAAAAGAAGACGAAGACAAAAAAAGAAGACGAAGAAGAAAAAAAGAAAAAAGAAGATGAAGACGAAGAAGAAAAAAGAAAAAAGAAGACGAAGACGAAGAAGGAAAAAAGAAAAAAGAAGACGAAGACGAAGAAGAAAAAAAAAAAAAAGAAGAAAAAAAAGAAAAAGAAGAAGAAAACGAAGAAGAAAAAAAGAAAAAAAGAAGACGAAGACGAAGAAGGAAAAAAGAAAAAAAGAAGACAAGACAAAAAGAAGACGAAGAAGAAAAAAGAAAAAGAAGATGAAGACGAAGAAGAAAAAGAAAAAGAAGACGAAGACGAAGAAGGAAAAAAGAAAAAAGAAGACGAAGAAGAAGAAGAAAAAAAAAAAGACGAAGAAGAAGAAGAAAAAAAGAAAAAAAAAAGAAGAAGACGAAGAAGAAAAAAAGAAAAAAGAAGACGAAGACGAAGAAGAAAAAAAGAAAAAAGAAGACGAAGACGAAGAAGAAAAAAAGAAAAAAGAAGACGAAGACGAAGAAGGAAAAAAGAAAAAAAAAGACGAAGACGAAGAAGGAAAAAAGAAGAAAATAAAGACGAAGACGAAGAAGGAAAAATAAAAAAAAAGACGAAGACGAAGAAGGAAAAAGAAAAAAGAAGACGAAGACGAAGAAGGAAAAAAGAAAAAAGAAGACGAAGACGAAGAAGAAAAAAAGAAAAAACAAGACGAAGACGAAGAAGGAAAAAAGAAAAATGAAGACGAAGACGAAGAAGGAAAAAGAAAAAAGAAGACG
>BOPN01001919.1:148502-158502 GCA_017312705.2 Penaeus japonicus
TCTCTCTCTCTCTCTCTCCCTCTCTCTTTCTCTCTCTCTCTCTCTCTCTCTCTCTCTCTCTCTCTCTCTTTCTCTTCTCTCTGTCTTTCTCCCTCTCTCTCCAGTGATAATAATAATAATAATGATGATATTAACAATAATAATGATAATGGTGATTATGATATTAATGATAATAATAAGTATGATCATATTAATAACAGTGATAATGATAATAACGACAATAATGATAAAGGTAATAATGATGATGATAATAACAAAAATAATGGTAATAACGATAGTGATAATAATAATAATAACAACAACAAGAACAATAATAATGAATGATGATAATAATAACAATAGTAATAATAACAATAAAATAATGAAAACAACGATACAGAAAATAAAATAATAATGATACCGATACCAGTGAATCAAATAACAAAGACAATTCAACAACAAAGAAAATGAATAAAAAGTACAAGAAAATGAAAAAAAAAAACGATACTTTAAAAGACAAAACGAAAATAGATGAAAAAAAAATAAAATAAAAACTATATTTCTTATATACTATTTCTTTCTCTTTATCGAATTCCTCCAAAATGGATCTTATTTCAAGAAGAAATAAGGATGCTCAATTGTTGTGTTGGGGGGGGGGGGGCGGATCGAGAGGGGAGGGGAGGGAAGGGGAAGGAGGGGAAGGAGGGAGAAGAGGGAGGGAAGGAGGGAGAAATAGAAAGGGGGTGAGGAGAGGGAAGGAGGGAGGGAGGGATGGGACAGATAGATAGAGAGGGGAGGGAGGGAAAGAAGGAAGGGAAGGATGGAGGGAAAGAAGGAGGGAGGGAGGGAGGGAGAGTGAGTGAGAGGAAGTGAACAGAGAGAGAGATAGAGATAGCATCATCATCATTATCATCCTCATCATCATCACCATCCTCATCCTTATTACCATCATCATAAACATCATCATCATCATGATCACCATCATCATCACCATCATCATCACCATCATCACCATCACCATCCTAATCACCATCCTCATCATTCTCACCATCACCATCATCACCATCATCATGATCATCACCATCATCACCATCACCACCCTCATAATTCTCACCATCACCATCATCACCATCACCATCATCATTACCATCACCATCACCACCCTCATAATTCTCACCATCATCATTCTCACCATCACCACCCTCATAATTCTCACCATCATCATTCTCACCATCACCATCATCATCACCATCACCACCCTCATAATTCTCACCATCACCATCATCATTACCATCATCACCATCACCACCCTCATAATTCTCACCATCACCATCATCACCATCACCATCATCATAATTCTCACCATCACCATCATCACCATCACCACCCTCATAATTCTCACCATCATCATTCTCACCATCACCATCATCATTACCATCATCACCATCACCACCCTCATAATTCTCACCATCACCATCATCATCACCATCATCATTACCATCACCACCCTCATAATTCTCACCATCATCATTCTCACCATCACCATCATCATCACCATCACCACCATCCTCCTCCTCCTCCTCAAAGCGCTTGATCTCAGTCCGATCATCTGACGACGCTCGCCGCACTTCCACGTGATCTCGACATTCATTAGCGTGGCTGGGCTCTAACCGACATTATCATTAGGAACTCCATCTCATATCTGTGATGGCACAGCCCTTTGCTCTATCTTCTCCCCTCCTTCCCCTTCCCCTTTCTTATTTTCTTTCAGCGTTCCTTATTTTTTCTTCTCTATTTTCTCCCCCTCCTTCCCCTTCCCTTTTCTTATTCTCTTTCAGCTTTCCTTATTTTTCCTCTCTATCTTCTCCCCCTCCTTCCCATTCCTCATTTTCTTTTAGCTTTCCTTATTTTTCCTCTCTATCTTCTCCCCTCCTTCCCCTTCCCCTTTCTTATTTTCTTTCAGCTTTCCTTATTTTTCTTCTCTATTTTCTCCCCCTCCTTCCCCTTCCCTTTTCTTATTTTCTTTCAGCTTTCCTTATTTTTCTTCTCTATCTTCTCCCCCTCCTTCCCCTTCCCCTTTCTTATTTTCTTTCAGCGTTCCTTATTTTTTTTCTCTCTATCTTCTCCCCCTCCTTCCCCTTCCCTTTTTTTTATTCTCTTTCAGCTTTCCTTATTTTTCCTCTCTATCTTCTCCCCCTCCTTCCCATTCCTCATTTTCTTTTAGCTTTCCTTATTTTTCCTCTCTATCTTCTCCCCCTCCTTCCCATTCCTCATTTTCTTTTAGCTTTCCTTATTTTTCTTCTCTATCTTCTCCCCCTCCTTCCCCTTCCCCTTTCTTATTTTCTTTCAGCTTTCCTTATTTATCCTCTCTATTTTCTCCCCCTCCTTCCCCTTCCCTTTTTTTATTCTCTTTCAGCTTTCCTTATTTTTTCTCTCTATCTTCTCCCCCTCCTTCCCCTTCCCTTTTTTTATTCTCTTTCAGCTTTCCTTATTTTTCCTCTCTATCTTCTCCCCCTCCTTCCCTTCCCCTTTCTTATTTTCTTTCAGCTTTCCTTATTTTTTCTTCTATCTTCTCCCCCTCCTTCCCCTTCCCCTTTCTTATTTTCTTTCAGCTTTCTTTATTTATCCTCTCTATCTTCTCCCCCTCCTTCCCCTTCCCCTTTCTTTTCTTTCAGCTTTCCTTATTTTTCTTCTCTATTTTCTCCCCCTCCTTCCCCTTCCCTTTTCTTATTCTCTTTCAGCTTTCCTTATTTTTCCTCTCTATCTTCTCCCCCTCCTTCCCCTTCCCCTTTCTTATTTTCTTTCAGCTTTCCTTATTTTTCTTCTCTATCTTCTCCCCCTCCTTCCCCTTCCCCTTTCTTATTTTCTTTCAGCTTTCCTTATTTATCCTCTCTATCTTCTCCCCCTCCTTCCCCTTCCCCTTTCTTATTTTCTTTCAGCTTTCCTTATTTATCCTCTCTATCTTCTCCCTCTCCTTCCCCTTCCTCATTTTCTTTGATCTTTCCTTATTTTTCCTGGCCTTCATCTCTCCCTCCTTCCCTACTTCAATTCCCTTCCTTCTCTATATCCTCACCTTCCTTCCTTCCTACTCCTTCCCACTGTCACCCTATGTTCCTCGTCCATTCCTTGTCCCTTCCCCTTGCCTTTTCCTTTCCTTCCTTCCTTCATTCTTCCCTTCTTCTCCCATTCTTCCACCTTGCCCTCCTCATTCCCCTTCACATTCCCTCGTTCTTCTCTTCCTTCCTCCTTCCCGTCCTTCCTCCCCATCCTTCCTTCTTGTTTCCCTTCCCGCTTCCTCTCTCTCTCTCCTCCTCTCTCTTTGCTCCCGCTACCTTCTCATCCCATCCCTCCTTCTTCCTCTCCTCCTCTTTCCCCTCGCACCTTCTCCCTCCCCTCTCACCTTTTCCCTCTCCTCCTCCTTCCCCTCCCACCTTCTCGCTCTCCTTCTCCTTCCCCTCCCACCTTCTCCTTCCCGCCTCCCCCTTCCCCTCCCACCTTTTCCCTCTCCTTCTCCATCCCCTCCCACCTTCTCCCTCTCCTTCTCCTTCCCCTCCCACTTTCTCCTTCCCGCTTCCTCCTTCCCCTCCCACCTTCTCTCTTTCCTCCTCCTTCCCGCCTCCTCCTTCCCCTCCCACCTTCTCTCTTTCCTCCTCCTTCCCGCCTCCTCCTTCCCCTCCCACCTTCTCTCTTTCCTCCTCCTTCCCCTCCCACCTTCTCCTTCCCGCCTCCTCCTTCCCCTCCCACCTTCTCCCTCTCCTTCTCCTTCCCCTCCCACCTTCTCCATCTCCATCTCCTTCCCCTCCCACCTTCTCCCTCTCCTCCTCCTTCCCCTCCCACCTTCTCCTCCCCGCCTCCTCCTTCCCCTCCCACCTTATCCCTCTCCTTCTCCTTCCCCTCCCACCTTCCCCTTCCGGCTTCTTATCCCCCTCCTCCCCCTCCCCCCATCCGTCCTAACATCATATTCATTCAACATTTCTGAAATGTCTTCACTTGTTTTTCTTTTCATTTTTTACTATTTTTTTCTTTTTTTCTTTTCTTTTTTCTTCTTTGCTTTACTGACTTCTCGAACGAATCTGATTAGCATTACCCAGCAATTGGCATTCTTTCCCTTGTGTTTTTGGATGAGTCTTAATTAAGTTTAGCATTTATCTTTCCGGCATCGTATTTTGTAATCTCAGTAACACATTAATTAAAAACTTTTAGACTTGAGGATCTCGAGCATTACACCCCAATTTTCGTCGCAAAACTTGAGATTTAATTCCTTAATTAAATATCTTCCGAGCTCGACTCACTCGGCCGCCTAAGAGCTAGGTCGGTAGTGTCTCCAGTGAAGAGGATAGTACGCTTTCTATTGTCTCTCTGTCTCTTTCGTTCGCTCTCTTTCTCTCTCGCTTTCGATCGCTTTTTTTTTTTCTTTCTCTCTCTTTCTTTTTTTTCTCCTTCTTTCGTTCTTTCTCATTTTATTTTGATTTCTATTCTCTCTCTCTCATTATCTCGCTATCTCTATCTTTATCTCTGTTTCTCTCGCTCTCTATCTCTCTCATACACACACACACACACACACACACATATATATATGTGTGTGTGTGTGTGTGTGTGTGTGTATACATATGTATATATATATGTATATGTGTATATATATATATATATATATATATATATATATATCTTCTGTCTGCCTGGATGAAAGTCTGAGCAACCGTTGTGAATGCAAAATGGTTTCAGATATACTAGAAGCCAATGCTTTTAACATGAACTGTATAGGGAACAGTGTAAAGTTTATAACCAGACCAAATATGCATTTCTGCTTCTCTTTTTTCTTTCCTTCTCTCCTTCTTTACTGTCGTTTTACTATCGCTCTCGATTTTTCTCTGCTTTTGGATCAAATGAGCAGTTTGTTCGTAGAGAAAGACTTCAAATCTTTGAGAGACCATCAAACGCGCTAAGGTTCAAACTTCGTGTGATTATATTCCGATTTAATGACCTTTGCATCAGGACTCACAGAGGAATTCTCACATCAGTCAAAAAATTGTGTCAGAAATTAGTCAGAAAAAAACAACAACAGATAAATGGGACATGGGAAAATTCGACTCAGGAAAAAAAAAATCATCCCCGAAGGAATCTTCCTGGCTATTCATGTCTAAAACGAGTCGAGGATCATTGTAACAGTTGTGATATTCACGCCCGATGATAATTCAACTCTTCCCCATCTATTCTGTGTCAAACTTCGGAGACTCGGATATCGAAGAATATAATTAATCATTTGAGCTCAAGCTCATGATACAAAAAAAAAAATAATGACTTCAGGGAAAAGTCAGTCAGTCCACATTTGATTCAACAAAAGAACTTATTGTTTGAGGCAGAATATCGCGCTAAACTTTGATATCTAAATCTATGTGTGATAACGTTGTAGATATGTAGACAAATATTAATAAAAAAAATAAGTAAATAATTACCACAACCCACCCCGTGCCCCTACCTCCCACCCCCTCCCAACACCACCGAGCCTCACTCAAAGAAACGGTCGACCGAACGTTAGACTTTCCTCGGCAAAATACCCGGCTCTGAGTCCAGCTCTCGCCCCTTCCGCAGATGACGATATATCTTCCCTCCTTATCACAAAGGGTCTCGGCGCTGAGTGGCTGTTAGGAGGAACGTTGATAAGAAGCGAACTCACCTTCAGCACTGACCGGGCGGCATCCACGAAAGCGTTTCTTCCTAAAAGCCAATTGGATGATTTAAGCGCTCAATCGCTTTCTTGTGTCTAGTCTCCTATTGATCGATCTGTTTGTCTGTCTTCTCTCTTTTCTTTATTCATTTATCTGTTGAGTTATTTACCTTCCCTTCTATTTGTCTACCGATTCATCTATTTATCTATCCATCTATCAATCTATCTATCTATCTATCTACCCATCTTATTCCCTCACTCTCTTTTTAATAGTTTATAAATCTGTTTCTATTTCTCTCTCCAGGAAAAAAAAAAAAAAATCTGCTCGGCAAATTGGATGAGAAATTGGAAACGCTCTTTCTTTATCCATCCACTTATCTATCTATCTATTTATCTATTCATTTTTCTAACTATTCATTTATCTATCTATCTATTTATCCGGTTATCTATCTATTTAACCATTCATCCTTATATTTATCTATCTATATATCTATCTAACTATCTCTCTCTCTCTCTCTCTCTCTCTCTCTCTCTCTCTATCTATCTATTCAATCATTCAGTGATCTATTTGTCTATCTATTTAAAAATTCATTTATATATCTATGTATCTATTTAACCATCTATTTATCTATCCAGTTAGATATCTATCTATCTATCTATCTATCTGTCAATCCGCTTTTTATCTATCTATCTATCTATCTATCCACCTATCTTTCTCTCTCTCTTTTTGGCTATTCATCTCTCTCTTTCTCCCTAGTTCTCTTTCTCTCTCTCGGAAAACGTTTCACTGTCAAGACAGTCGGAAAATTAGACCCGACGAGCCAAGGAAATTCATTGCAGGTGAGCAGGCGAGGTGGAAATGGGAATTATTGGTGTATCTATCTATTATCTTTCTTTCTCTCTGTCTGTCTCTTTGTATGTCTGTCTCTCCTTGTCTCTGTCTCTCTGTCAATGTGAATATATATCTCTCTATTTTTTTTTTTTTTTTTTTTTTTTTTTTTTTTTTTTTTTTTTTTTTTTTTTTTTCTTTTTTTTCTCTCTCTCTCTCTCTCTCTCTCTCTCTCTCTCTCTCTATCTATATCTATCTATCTATCTATCTATCTACCTATCTATCTATTTATCAACAAATCAAGAGATATTTCACTTTCTTTCTCTCTCTATCTACCTATCTATCTATCTATCTATCTACCTATATCTCTCTCTACTCACCCATCACTTACTCTCTCTCTTGCGCTCTTAAATAAAATAGAAAATTAATAGATAAAAAAATTAATATCTCTCAGCAAGCAAAAAGAAAAATCACACATATTTCACCTTCTTTCTCTCTATCTACCTATCTATCTATCGACCTATATCTCTCTCAACTCACCCATCACCTACTCTCTCTCTCGCTGCTCTTAAATAAGATAAAAAAAAATAAAAAAGAATGAATATCTCCCAGCAAGCAAAAAGAAGAATCACACAAAAAATATCAAAGAGATATTTCACCTTTCTCTCTATCGACCTATCTATCTATCTACCTACCTATATCTCTCTCGCTGCTCTTAAATAAAAAAAATGAAAAAGAATTAATATTTCCCAGCAAGCAAAAAGAAGAATCACACAAAAATATCAAAGAGATATTTCACCTCCTTTCTCTCTATCTACCTATCTATCTATCTATCTATCTATCTATCTACCTATATATCTCTCGCTGCTCTTAAATAAAATTTAAAGAAATAAAAAAGAATGATTATTTCCTAGCAAGCAAAAAGAAGAATCACACAAAAAAATCAAGAGGTATTTCACCTTCTTTCTCTCTATCTACCTATCTATCTATCTATCTTTCGACCTATATCTCTCTCAACTCATCCATCACCTACTATCTCTCTCGCTCCTCTTAAATAAAAAGATGAAAAAGAATGAATATCTCCCAGCAAGCAAAAAGAAGAATCACACAAAAAATATCAAAGAGATATTTCACCTTTCTCTCTATCGACCTATCTATCTATCTATCTATCTACCTATATCTCTCTCGCTGCTCTTAAATAAAATAGATAAAATAAGAAAGAATGAATATTTCCCAGCAAGCAAAAAGAAGAATCACACAAAAAAATCAAAGAGATATTTCACCTTCTTTCTCTTTCTCTATCTATCTACCTATATCTCTCTCGCTGCTCTTAAATTTAAAAAAATGAAAAAGAATGAATATTTCCCAGCAAGCAAAAAGAAGAATCACACAAAAATATCAAAGAGATATTTCACCTCCTTTCTCTCTATCTACCTATCTATCTATCTATCTATCTATCTATATATATATCTCTCGCTGCTCTTAAATAAAATTTAAAGAAATAAAAAAGAATGATTATTTCCTAGCAAGCAAAAAGAAGAATCACACAAAAAAATCAAGAGATATTTCACCTTCTTTCTCTCTATCTACCTATCTATCTATCTATCTATCTTTCGACCTATATCTCTCTCAACTCATCCATCACCTACTATCTCTCTCGCTCCTCTTAAATAAAAAGATGAAAAAGAATGAATATCTCCCAGCAAGCAAAAAGGAGAATCACACAAAAAAATCTTTCTCTCTCTCTGTCTATCTATCTATCTATCTACCTATATCTCTCTCGCTGCTCTTAAATAAAATAAAAAAAGATAAAAAAGAATGAATATTTCCCAGCAAGCAAAAAGAAGAATCACACAAAAAAATCAAAGAGATATTTCACCTTCCGAAAGCTCTGCGTCGACGGTTAACACGCCATGGGAATTTTAGTGTTATTGGCCGCCATCAAATAAAGTGTCGACAAGAAGGCCTTTCCTTGTCACCTTTTCCTTCCCCTTTCGGATAAGAAAGAGAAGAGGGGAAGGAAATAAGAGAGAGAGAAAAGGTGTGTGTGTGGGGGGGGGTGGATGGGAAGAAAGAGAAGAGGGGAAGAAAAGAAGAGAGAGAAAAAAAAGGTGGATGGTAAGAGATAAAAGGAGTTGGGTGAGAAGAGAGAGAAGGGGGGAATAAGAGGGAGATAAAAGGATGGAGGTGAGAAGAAAGAGAAGAGGAGAAGAAAAGAAATACAGAAATGGGGAGGGAGGGTGAAAAGACAGAGAAGAGAGGAACAAAAGAAAAGAAATAGGAAAAGGGGGGGGATGGGAAGAAAGAGAAGAGGGGAAGAAAAGAAGAGAGAGAGAAAAGGAGGGGGGGTATATGAGAAGAAAGAGAAGAGGGGAAGAAATGAAGAGAGAGAGACAATGATTATAATAGTTATAATGATGATAACAATGATAATGAGAACAGCATTAATGATAATGATACTACTACTAATGATAATAACAATAATGAAAATAGCGATAATGATAATAGTAATGATTATGATAATAATGATGACAATAATAATGATAATAAAAGCAATAATGATATTGATAATAGTAATAGTAATGATACCTGATGATAATAATTATAAGAATAATAACAATAAAAATGATAATGATGATATAGATAATGATAAGCATGACGATGATAAAATTGATGATAATGATAACAATAAGGATAGCAATAATAATGGCAATAATAACAAAAAATAAAACATGATAATACCATCAAAAACAACAAATGAAAATGACGATAATAATAACGATGATAAGAATCGTAACAACAATACCGCAGACAACAACAGCAACAACAACAACAACAGTACCGAAACGCATCAGAAACAGGTCTCCCAATTTCCTTTCGCTGCTCAAATCGACCAGAAACTCGGACTGGCAAGAGGACGCTCCCTCTCCCTCCAGACAAAACGGGACTGAGCATTGTGCATGAAAGAGAACGTCATGCACAGGCAGCCATGAGCGATTGACCATTACGAACACAGTCGCGCGATTACTTTTGCATTGTGTCGCGCTGGATATGAAAGGCGGGGGGAAGACTGTGCTATACTCGCTCTAGGGATAAGAGCGGAGACCACCTTCTTTTCTTAGGGTATTTTGGACCGTGTTGCCATCCTGGTCTTTTGCGAATCTCGGGAAAGCTGAAGAAGCAAATGATGTGAATATATCTTTTTTTTTTCTTCTTCTTCTTCTGCTGGTTCTTCTTCTTCTTTTCTCCGTCTCTTTTCTTTCGCTTGATTTTTTTTTTCTTTTGGGTGGGTGGGGAGGTAGGGGAGGGGGGGGTCTCTGATTGTCTTTTTATCATGGACTGAATGATTCGGGAAATGTTCCTTCTATTTCTCTAGACGACAACTGTCTCTCTCTTTTACTCTCTCTCTCTGTCTCTCTCTCTCTCTCTCTCTCTCTCTCGTTCTCTCTCTCTCTTTCCCTCTCTCCATGCCCTTCTCTCCGCTCCCTCCTTCCCTCCATTCCCTCCCTTTTCTCAGCTCCCCC
>BOPN01001919.1:198502-201002 GCA_017312705.2 Penaeus japonicus
GCTTCCGGGTACAATCTATCGAGATATAATTTTTTTTTTTTTTTTTTTTTTTGTTATACTAAGCAAACCTCTCATTTTCCATGGTATTTATCAAACGTTTATATGTCTTTGTCCGCAATTACTCCAAACTCTAGCATTGCTTACGTGACAGGTGTCATGTGTCACTCAAATCTAGCTTGTTGAAACTAGACTTAACAGATGGTGCACAAAGCTATCTCTGAGCAAAGAAATCCTCCTTTATCACGAAAAAAAAAAAAAAAACATGGAAATTCTCCCTTGAAATGATAATGGCAAGAGACGATTAGAAATTAAATGAATTAAGACTACCATTTTCGCCACGAGTGAGAAGAACCGATTACAAAATGTTGTCAATGGAGAGGAAACTGCTATAAACGTCAAACGGAACAGTAAGAGGGAGAGACTGAGACGAAAAAAAAAGTTACCTTGAAGATGTTATACTTACCACGATGACGGGAAGGAAGGGGAGAGAAAAAGGGTGAGCGACAGATGCAGGTGTGGAAGAGGCATAAGAAACACACGATAAAGGTGGGGATGACAGTTGAGAGTAGGTGATGTAAGACCCAAAACGAAGGCGTAAAAGCTATAATAGAAGACCATGTATTAATCTCAATACATATCTGGATATGCGTCTATCCATTTTTTTATTTGTTCGTCTATCTATCTATATCTATGTTTATTGTGCATATATCTATCTATCGGTTTATTTGTCTGTCTATCGATATTTTTGGATATCTATTTTCTATCTATATACCCCCTCTCTATCTATCTTTCTATCTATTTATCTATCTATCTATCAGTCAGTCTATCTATCTATTTATATCTCTCTCTCTCTCGCTCTCTCTCGTTCTCTCTCTCTCTCTCTCTCTCTCTCTCTCTCTCTCTCTCTCTCTCTCTCTCTCTCTCTCTCTCTCTCTCTCTCTCTCTCTCTCTCTCTTTCTCTCTCCCTCTCATTATCTCTCCCTTTATCTCCTTTCCTTGAATACTAAGCGACGCCACCCACGATCGAGAGTTGAGAAGATGGAAGGCACAGGAGAATATGGGGAAGGTTTGCTGGATAAACACGTGTTACAAATATAACCGCGCCGTTCTTTCTAACAAGTTGGCATTAATGCGAACCTCACCCCCTACCCCTCTCTCCTCCTCTCTCTAAGCCTTCCCCTCACCCCACCCCCACACCCCCTCTCCTCTTCTCATCGTCCCCCTCGTCATTTTCTTCCTCCCAACCCTTGCTCCTCCCTCCCTCCCTTCTCCTCCCCTACTTATCCCTTCCCTTCCCCCTATCTACTCCTTCCCCTCCCCCTTCCCCTGCCTTCCCTTCCTTTCAGCCTATCTTTTCATTTCTCCTCTCCCTCCCACCAACCCTTCTCTTCACTCCTCTTCTTCTTCCCCTAAAACCCTCCCCTCCTCCACCTCATCTTCCTCCCCTTCTCCCACCCCCTCCTCCTCCCTCACCCCTTCATCATCATTATCCCATTCCCCTTCACCCCCTCCTCCTCCAAATCCCTTTTCCATTCTCCCACCTCCTTCTCCTCCTCATCTCCTTCCTCTTCACCCTTTCCTCATCCTCATCCTCATCCCCTTCCTTTTCATACCCTCCTCCTCCCCCCATTCTTTCTTTCCTCCCTTCTCCCCTTCTCCTCCTCATTATCATCCCCTTCCCCATCCCCACCTCCTCCTCCCTCTCCTTCCCCCCTCACCCCTCCTCCTCCCTCTCTTTCTCTTCTTCCCTGAACCTTCCCCTCCTCCTCCCTCACCCCTTCTCCCTTCCTCTTCCTCCTCCTCCTCCTTTTCCCTCCCACTACCTGGAGTAACGTTGGTAATCCTGGGTGGGAGGGTGGATTTTTCGCTGACTTGGCAACTGTGACTTAGAGAGATATTTGTATACAAATATACGTTGAAGTGATTTCCTCTCCGCGTATATAAGTACTGAGACAGCTATCCGTTTAGGGAACATGCGGGAGGGGGGGGGGAGGGGAGGAGGGCAGTGGTGGGGAAAGGGGGGGGGGATATATGTTCATAGTAAGTCTGGTTGCGATCTGTAAAGGAGATTGCAGTACTTTAGGCGTCTTTTAAGTTACCTTTTGATGTATAGTTTTTTTTATGGGCGCTCGAGCAGTAAAGATTCGAAGCGCTTTTGCCTTCATGTTCAGGATGTTATGATTCTCTTACCTTTCGTCAGTTTATCACCTACTTTTTTTCTCTTTTTCTCTTACTCTCTCGTTTCCCTCTCTTTCTATCTTGGTCTCTCTCTCTCTCTCTCTCTATTTATCTATCTACCTGTCTATCAATCTATCTATCTGTCTATCTATTTAATTAAATCTTCATTTCTGTCTATCTATTTAATTAAATCTTCATTTCTATCTATCTACCTATCTACCTATCAAACTATCTATCTCTCTATCACATTTTCAGTTATGTAATCTCAGGAGAGGACTTAGCATGCTGAGGGTGATAATTTTTAACTGTCATATCGCTCTCC
>BOPN01001919.1:211002-216002 GCA_017312705.2 Penaeus japonicus
TCTAAGAAATTGCAAATCTAATGCAAGATGAGGAGTTATTGAAAGAGAAGAGAAGTGAGAGAGAGATGAGGGCGTCGTAACACCATGAACATCCGCCATGTGAAACTGGGAGAGTCGTGAAGAGGCACTCTCTTATGAGACGTATACTAGTGCCTTATCATTTCGCCATTCAACAATTCTACGAGTGCATGTTTGCGAAAGGGAAAAAAAAGAGAAAAACGAATAAGATTGAATTCTTATCGGTCGCATGAAAAAAAAAAAAAAGATTGGCCATTAACTACGATCAGGGTTTGGCTATCTTGGTCAGTGATGAGTCAGCCTCGGGTCACGGTGTTTACCAGAAGTCGTGGTAACTGCTATTGTTAGGAGCCGAGTCTGTCTGTTGAGTAATCGAGGAATATCCTGTTGCTGTTCTTGTTGTTGAGAAAGATGAGTCTGCGGACGACTTGCGAGTCGTTATTGCCGGAACGACACATTTTGGACACTCTTGGTTTATTTTCTGCTCCTTCTTCGCGATGCTCGTGAAGTGAGGAAAATAGTCTGCACTTCGCTATTCTTGCAGCAGGGATTAAATAGTCTTCGTAGGACTTTAGCAGAAGATAGTATCCGTTCCGACCTCCGTGAGCGAGAAGGCCGGATACCCCCTCCCCCCCCCAACCCCCCTCTCGTCTGAAGAGACCCCGCCTCCGTGTAGGGCGGGGCAAACACCTGTCCACTACCCCTATGGTCAATGTTATTCAGGCTGTCTATTTAACTTGTAGGGCAAAGCGTATTCCCGTTTTCCGTCGTGACCTTTCGGGTGGGCTCGGCAATACTCGGCCGCCATGGCTATAAATGGTCTACGCGCCCCGCTTTCTTTAGTAACTTGAGCTACAGACGGTGGCGACATCTGGAGGAGAATTTAAGGCATGAACAACTATCTTTGGGGTTCAGTCTCTTTCGAGTTCTGGCCAGGCGGAGCTAGCAGACGGTGTGCGTGCGGCCGCTTCGTGTCTCGTTAGACCCTCGGCGCCATCTGGCTTGTTGATAGTGTGTGTGTCTGACCTGAGTTCTCCTCCCGACAACCGCAGACATGGCGTCCAAGGCGGTTATTAGTTCGAGCACATCAAAGATGGCTGCTTCCAGTTCGAGCACCAAAATTGTTTCCAAGAAAGTGTCTTCGTCTTCGGCCGTTACCTCCAAGACATACTCTTACCGTAGCGGAGCAGCCCCTGACGACAGCAATGTTACCATCGAATACATCCACGATGTCAGCAACGTGTCCCGTCTCGAGGTACGTCCTAGAGGTCTTGAGGAGGCGCTTCTGCAATAAGATGGCGAAGGGCGCTGCGCTGTGTAATGCTTAATGGGACTATTCTCCGCCCCCCCCCCTTTTTTTTTCTTTTTTTTCTTTTTTTTGTTTGTGCATGAGTTACCTAGCTGATTCCAGGCCTTGAAATCCAAACGTTTGATACAGCGATGCATCCGTCTTTGAATTTAGCGTGTATCTCTGACCATTCATTTCAAAGACGGGAATTCACATGTAATCTTCGCAATCGGACGCACCTTTACGATGTTATATTATACCAGCACTCTTAAGATACTGATTTCAAAGTGAGATTAAACCACGTATATTGTTTACAAAATCGAGCGAAGACAATGGTTGGACTTGGAAGCGCGTCTCCACGTGTGCGTTTGGCACGGTGCCAAGCGTCCCCCGTCGCCATGACAACCATCGGGCCGGGGAGCGGCTGGGAGCAGCGCAGGGAAAGCAGAGGCAGAGAAGGCAATAGGAAAAGCGAGGAGAAAGAAATATCGGAAGATAAATCCGAAATATAACTTTAGCTGACATGGCTGAAGGCAATTAGAAGAAAAGAAGAAAAAGATTTTGACACGAACGATTCTCAAGCTGCGACTTCTACTCTAAACCGGAAATATTGAATACATTTCCCGTTTTAAACTGAACTTCAGATAATTCGCCAACTGCTAATGAGATCTTTAATGAGGTACTGCATTCAGAAGACGGACATATATTCTGAAAAAAAAAACTATTCAGTCAACTGACGTACGATAAACACAAATTGGTATATAATCATTGTTTAATACGTTCGTCATATCTGTGAGAATTACGGAATACTTTGGTTAACCCTTTTCCAATTCATGGCATTATTTCTTTTCATTGAGTGGTCTTCTTCATCTTATTTTCTTTTTCTTCTTTCTCCATATTCTTTCTTTCCTTCCTCTCCTTAAGATTTTTCTTTTCTTCTTCTTCCTTTTTCATGTTCTTTCATTCTTGACTTTTTTTCTTCTTCTTCTTTCCTCTCGATTCTTTCTTCTCTCTTATTCGTCTTTTTCTTCTTCTTACTCTTATTCTACTTCATTATCTTCTTCTTTCTTTTTTCTTCTTACTCTTATTCCATCTCTCCTTCATCATCTTCTCCTTCTCCATTTTCTCGTCTCCTTTCATTTTGTTCTTCTTATTCTCCCTCTTCCTGCCTTCCTTCTCTAGACTTAAGACTTCTGACTCTCGGGTCCGTCGCGAATACTGAGCATTCGCACCTGTGGCCTGATCTTGCAGATTGCACAGGAAGAATATCTTATTTTCGGAAGCAAGAGTTCGTGCTTTAGGTGGTTGTAAGATTCATGATGTGATTATGCAAATGAAGATAGAATAGCGGTATGGGAAAGGCTTCAGATTATTCGATTGCATATTTGTTTATTGAAAAGATAAAAATATTCGAATAATATTTTGTTTCAGTTGCACTGTTAGGATAACAGGAATATTACATTTTGAAATAGGTTATCTCATGGACTATTACATCGGGAGAAAAGCATAAGCTTGCGGTCGCATGATAATCAGATTAAACTAAAATTTCGTAAAAGAAAGAAACTGACCCAGATAAGGAGTTTATTTCAGGGATAAGAAGATGAAAAATTATCAAACTTGGGAACCATTTGTTAAGAGCAACAGAGCTTACAATGCGTAATTAGCCGAATGATTCCAAATTCAAAGTCAAGTATTATGAAAAGAGAGAAAGTTTTAGCGATGGCATACTTCGAACCCTCCAGATAATTTCGGATTCGTTGTGGATCCTCTGACAAGGGAAACTGCAACCCGAGCAAGCATACATGGCATAGATTTTCGTTCTAGTCAGAGCGTATAGCCAAGGGATTGTTCAGCGGTGATCATGAGTCTTAGTTTGGGAACTTTAAGCATCTGACTAAACTTCAGATAAAGATATGTTAAGCTCACCTGATTATACTGCAAAGTGCATATTAAATTAGATTAAATTAGCTATGATCCCTCGTGTTTTTGCGACAAGGTTCCCGGTTATGAAGAATCACCACACGTTAATAGTGTCTCCGCGTCACCACCTGACAGCCGTGATGGTGTTAGTTCCAAGTTGGCAAAAGCGCTTACATATTTAGGGTCGAAGGCTAGAGACAATTAACGGACCCAACGGGATTAAGTTAACATTAACTTACAGGAGAGGAAACCAGGCATATAATTACAACGAAGTACGACGTATTAGGCTTACAAGAACGAAAAGATATGGATCACGTCCAGTTGAACGAATCACTCTTTTAAAGAGAAACGGACATGAACGCGATATCAAAAACGGATTAAGAATTAAGCCGACGACAATGAAGAAGGTCCATGAAGAGCAAACACCACGAGCCTCAAAGTGAAGCCTCAAAGTGAAGCCTCAAAGTGAAGCCGCGCTCAAAACTCCCATGGCATCCATAATCCAACCTCACCCACAGGATTTGAATGACATAAGATGTTTATCTACATCGTGATTTATGCCGTGAATTATAACACGGAGAAACAAAAACTCGAGTGTGTGGCAGCCCCCGTGCAGAACGAAGAGTGCCGGGTAAATTGGTGCCACGTCAGAGTGCCGGCATCCCCTGTGTGTCGCCAGGCTCTTAGAGGTGATCGTGATGACGTCAGTGGGCTAAAAGTGGTCTTGGGGTGTCCGAAGAGGCCAAACCAGACCAGTTGTAACCCCCCTCCCCCGCCCCCACCCTCCATCTCTCCTCAATGCGAAGAAATAACCGTAATTTTCTTGGTCAAATGATGTAATGTGGAAGATGAAAAATGGATCTGTTGCTTTTTTTCTGCACAGGTTCTTTAGGGAAAAAGGTGTGACCTGTTTTCCCGTTGGATCTGCGTGGCTGGAATTCGTTTTATATGCATCGATATATTTTCTGTGAAAGAGAAGAAAATGTAGATGAAAGGGAGATACTGAAAGAAGAGCTTTTCCGGGAATTGATCAATATTTATGTTCTCTCTCTCTCTCTCTCTCTATCTATCTATCTATCTATCTATCTATCCATCTATCTATCTATCTATCCTTCTCGCTCTCTATCTATCTATCTATCCATCCATCTTACCCTTGTTCTTCTCTCTCGCTCTCTCTCTCCCTTTCTCTCTCTCTCTCTCTCTCTCTCTCTCTCTCTCTCTCTCTCTCTCTCTCTCTCTCTCTCTCTCTCTCTCTCTCTCTCTCTTTAATCTGAATGTTACTTTTAGTACTGAATAATCTACTGTCTAGAGAGCTAGAAAAACGATTTGCAGATAATTTTTGGCAAATAGTACTATTTCCTTCACAAGGCCAGATGCTTGGTTAAGTGGAAGGAATATATATTTTTTTTTCTTTCTTCTTCTTTATTAGTATTTTTGTTAATGATATTTGTTATTGTTACTACATCATTATTATGGTTGATATTATTAGGATCTTTATTATCCTTATTATTATATTACTATTATTATTATCATTATTATTATTATTAATATTATAATTATTATTATTATTATCATTATTATTATCATTATCAATAGTATCATTATTATTATTATCTTTTTTATTATCATTAGTTTGATTATTGTTATTATTACTATTATTGTAACTATCATTACGAATATTGGTATTTTCATTTTTTTCATCTTTAGTATAAATCATTGTTATTCTTAATTTCATCATGATTATCCTTTTGCCGTTATTTATTACCATTATCAT
>BOPN01001919.1:223502-226002 GCA_017312705.2 Penaeus japonicus
GCAAAATAATTCCGAAAAATTCGAAGTAATTGAAGCAGACGGTGATCATGCTGTGCACCCTCTTCTGCCGCAATTACCTCCGAGAGATTTCCAAACAAACACAAGATGTTGTGATCCGTTTTAATCACGCCGGGGAGAGCTTCGGAGGCGAGACCTTACCGTAAACCAGCAGCTCTTAAACCGACAAATCCCGAACGACAGGCAAAGGGAAAGAGCTCGGATGAACCGGATACGCAGGTCGAAACTGAAACGTGCTTCGTGGTTCGTTCTTTTTGCTTCGTCCATCCCCGTAGATGTTGTTGGTGTTGTCTTTTGTTTGTCTTTGGTCCGGGATTTATACGTGTATTAGAAAAGAGTTGCAATGATTGTGTTTCCTGATCGGTATGTTGCTGTTGTTATGTGTTATGAGTCTTTGTACATTACTGGAGAGTGTGATGGTGATGGTAAGTGATGTAGGCCTTTTTTTGCGAGTTACAGACGGTACAAGTGTTGTATACCCTGGTGTTGGTACAGGAGGTCTTGACAATGAGATGGCACCGACTTGCCACCGTCTGTCTGGCATCTACAGCTGTTGTTGGCGCTGATTGCGTCTCTAAAGTCTCTGTCGTCTTTTTGCTGCGAAGAATCTACCCCCAAAAAAAGCTAGAGGTGTTAGAGCGAGAGAGAAAAGAGAAAAACAGAAAATGATTTTAGAGAGGAAATTAAAAGACCGAAACACAAACATTACATTAAAAAGCGTAATTCGAAAATTAGAATATTAATCTAACATATTTATGATTATGTGAAGCGTTCTTGACAGTAGTCTCTAGTCATTCCTAGAAACAAAAGAGATGCTAATTACCAAACGATACCAAGATAACCCGAACGAAAACAAACAACCAAACAAACAGACTGAGGTATACTTATTTTGTTTCTGCCTGTGAGTTGCCTGTTGGCAGCGTCCTGGCCCGGTCTTATTTGGGCCTTGGCTGGGCACTGTCATATTAACCGTCTCTCCCTCTCTCACTCTCCTCTCTCTCTCTCTCTCTCTCTCTCTCTCTCTCTCTCTCTCTCTCTCGTCTCGCCTCGTCTCGTCTCGTCTCGTCTCTTCTCTTCTATTCTTTTTTTCTCTCACTCTCTTTTCTCTATATATATATCTCCCTCACTCTCGTATCTATCTATTTCTATCTCTCCCACTTTCTTATCTCTCTATTTCACTCTCTCTCTCTCTCACTCTCACTCTCACTCACATTCTCTCTCTCTCTCTCTCTCTCTCTCTCTCTCTCTCTCTCTCCCTCTCTCTCTCTCTCTCTCTCTCTCTCTCTCTCTCTCTCTCTCTCTCTCTCTCTCTCTCTCTCTCTCTCTCTTCATGCCCAAATCTCGTCCTGTTCTTTCACTCTGCTATTACTATTACTTTCATTATTATCACTGTGCTACTACTACTACAACTATTGTTCTATCATCACTACTTCTATTACTATTACTACTACTACCCTGTACTGTTCATAGCAGTAATAGCATAATCAACACTATTGTCCTTGTCATTATGCCGCCGCCAGTCTTGATAGTAATAGCGATAGTACTATTAATTAGTAACGTTATCATCAGGAGCAGATTTTGTTGTTGTTTTTTTATTATTATTGTTATGAAATCATTGTTTTTTTATTGATACGTTATTTTCTGGAAATACTGGTTTTGTCTGTTTGTCTCTGCATGTTTGTATCTGTCTGTTTGTGCGGATGTTTTTTTTTTTTTCTCTTTTTCTTTTTTGCGTTTGTGCATTTAATTGATCCGTGTACATGTGTTTTTTTGTTTTTTTCCCTTCCTCTTTTTCATCTTGGTGTCTGAATGAGGAAGAGGAGGAAATAGGAGATAGGAAAATCCAGAACCATACATAGAAAAGAAAACAAATATAATTGTGGATGCAGATAACACAGCCGCATGACTATGGTGGTTTGTGAATATTGTATTTATTTCATATCTTAATCGTTTTAATTGAAGAAAGCCTGTAGCCAGAAGAGGAAATTGGATGAATAGCGATTCTTCCTATGTATATGTGTGAGTGTGTGTTTGTGTATGTGTGTGTGTGTGTTTGCCTGTCTGTGCGTCTGTGTTTGTGTCTCCGTTTGTCTCTTTGAATAAGTTTATGAATAGGTTTGGAAATGTGCGCTTATGTATCCATTGATCATTCTGTCATCTTTGTGTGCATGACCGATGTTTTTGGATTTTTGAAAAACATATCACAGATAAGCACAGTTAGAGACAAGCTGCACACTTCCAAATGACATCAAAGTGGACATCGACTGTAAAAGTGCAATATGTGTTCACCGCTGCATTCACACAAGTGATTTTAGATTTATTGAAAAGGAGAGAAATGGAATTATAGTGTGTGTGTGGAGAGAGAGAGAGTGGGAGGAAGAAAGGAAGAGAGAGAGGAGAGAGGGAGAAAAGAAGTGATCGAAAGAGAGGGAGAGAGGAAAAGAGAGAGACAGAGAGAGTTTCGTATATGTGAATACCTATG
>BOPN01001919.1:246002-248674 GCA_017312705.2 Penaeus japonicus
TGGGGAGAATAGGATGAAGGAAGGGAGAGGGAAAGGGATAGGAGGATTAAAGAAAATGGAAGAGGGCGGAAGGTTTCATATGAAGCAAGGGAAGAAAAGAATGGAGAGAATAGGAGGAAGAAAGAGAGAGGAGAAAGAGGGGAGGAAGGTGGAGAGAGAAGGAAAAAAGGAAACGTGGAAATAGATGGGAATGAACAGGAGAAAAGGAAAAGGGAGAAAAGAGGGAGATAATAGTTAGGAATAAGGGGAAGGGAAGAGGGACTGGATGGCAGGGTTCGAAGGAGGGGAAATGGGATAAAAAAGGGGAAACTTTGGATCGGAAGAAGGAGGAGAAATAGAAGAGAAGGAAGGCGAAGAGATGCGAAGGAAGGAAGAAAAAAGAGGGGAAGGAGGAGGGTAAGGGATAGGTTGACAGGTTTAGGGAAGAGGGCGAGAAGGGGAAACATTGGTTGGAAGAGAAGAACAGGGTCAAGGGTAGAATAAGAGGGGAATGAGAGTAGATATCATGACAGCAGACAAACAGAAGGGAAAATGGAAAACTATCTTGCTTCATGAATGAAAGTTTTAGCATGAAAGCTTGTGTCCAGACACTATAGTGGGGAAAAGAATCATTATTCCCTATTATCACTCTTTGTCGTCTTTGTATGCAAAGGAATCTGATTCGACTTCCAAATAAGGATTTTGTAATCAATATATTTTGTGTAATCGCAAATGCATTCATCGTAGAAATGGACCGGGAAAAGATTTACACATCTAGCTTCTTCGTAAATACAGTAAACGGTTTTCGTTTCATAAAAATCAGTCACATTCCTTTCATTTTTTAAGCATAGCTTAGACTAGCTTTTCATCCCATTCAACAGGTATATATGTTTATGTATGTATTGATTATTTGTATTTGCGTATGTACATGTATATTTGTATGCATCTATATTCATATGTCTGCATATATATTTGTATGTATGCATGACTGTTTGTATGTATGTATTTACGTATGTATGTAGATAAGTACTTTTCTTTGTATTTCTATTTACATGTACGTATGTATGTATGTGCATTTATTTGTATGTATATCTGTACATATGCATGTATATGCATTTTTTGTCTATATGGATATTTCTGTATATCTATATTCGTATGTATGTAGGTGTGTATCAATATATGTACGTGCGAATGTACGCACATATACTTTAACATTGACTTAACTTATTGACACCAACTAATTCCCGCCTCGCCCTTGCAACCTTGCAGGAGAATGTTGAGCTGACCAAGGTCGTCCAGGAATACAAGGTGAAGATTGAGGAACTCAACTACACCATCAAGTCTGGCTCCACCAGCGCTGAGGAATGGAGGAGGAGGTTCGAGCAGGAGGAGGCTGTGAGTTTATGATAGTATTATTAACGTTGACTTTACCATTGTCATTATTATCATTATCGTTATCGTTATCGTCATCGTTATCGTTATCGTTGTTATTTTTATTGTTATCGTAACCATTATCATTATCAGTACCAGTACCAATATCAATATCAACATCAATATCAATATCATCATTATCATCATCATAATCATTGTATGAGTCATGAGGACTGGCAAAACTTTTTATTTACAATTTTCTAGTATTTCCCAAGTCGAAGAGAAGGTTTCATATGAGGTATTTTGTTACCTAGGTTTAATTTCACTAGGATGTAATTGCACGATAATAGGAATTTGTTACCATGGAACTCACGATTCAGAAATTAGTCACTACAATTTTCTGGCGCATTAAGTTCATACTTTATTTTCAAAATATTGATATGCATTTTTAATTGAATTTTCACTATACCTGTACAAAAGAGTATCAAATAAATTTTAACATTATTAACGTACGGTACAGATGATAAGTGTCATTTTGTTATTGTTTTGTTTTCTTTATGAAAGTTTGTGTCGTAGACTTTAGTATAAAAGACTAAAGGTAATCACATATCTTAAGAAGATTCTCAATTCATTCAATTGTATATTGATTTTCAAAGTCTGCCTTAAAAATCGACATTTCTTTATTGCAATCAACCTCATAGGGATAAGCTTAATATAATTTGTCACTTAATTATTATAAAAGATAAAAAAATACCTCGACCTTCAAACTAACTGACCACGATATCTCCACGTTTTCTTCTTCTTCTTCGTCTCTTCGTTCTCCTTCTACTTTTCCCGCTCCTTCTCACCCTCCATCCATCTAATCCTCAACTTCTCCCGCCTCCCTCAGCGCCGTCGCAAACTGGAGAGCGAAATCCACTCCCTCAACAACGAGCTCAATGCCCTGAAGCGCTCCTACGACGAGGAGTGTGAGATTCGCATCGACATTGAGCGAAGGTACAACAGCGAGGTCAGCCTTGTTCAGCAGTTCAAGAGCAAGTACGAGAGCGAATGCCGCATCCGCATCGAGGAGGTTGAAGAAATCAAGTAAGTCTTCTTTTTTTTTACATATTTGGTTCTCTCTTCTTTATTTTGTAAGATAGTCAGGGATGTGTGTGTGTGTGTCTGTGTGCATATTGTTTTGCATCAGTGTGATACTTGTATATATATGTATGTTATGGGTATATATATATATATATATGTATGTATATATATATATGTATATATATATATATATATATATATATATATATATATATATATATATATATATATATATATAT
>BOPN01001920.1:0-7500 GCA_017312705.2 Penaeus japonicus
TCTCTCTCTCTCTCTCTCTCTCTCTCTCTCTCTCTCTCTCTCTCTCTCTCTCTCTCTCTCTCTCTCTCTCTCTCTCTCCCTCTCTCTCTCTCGCTCTCTCTATCTATCTATCTATCTATCTCTATCTATCTCTATCTATCTATCTATCTGTTTATGTATCTGTCTATCTATGTATCTATGTATCTCTCTCTCTCTCTATCTTAATTTATCTTTCTCTTTCTCATGTCTCCATATTTTTACATTTCTTTTGTTTTTCCCTTTATATATTTTTCATCGCTGAGTGACTAGCTGGATATTCATATGTCTATCTATCTATCCATATATCTTTCTCCTTCTCTCCCACTCCCTCTCACACACACACATCACCAATAATTTCCTAATTCAGAGAGGCGTCCATTTAATCATTTTGATACCGTCCTTCTTTCCATCCCTCTCCCCTCCACCTTTCCATCCTTTCCCCCATCCCCCTCCTCTATTTACCCCCTCCCCTTCCTTCTCCAACCCCACTAGTACCCATTATTCAACATTTCCTTGCCCTCCCCATCCCCAACCCTCACCCTCCCTTCCCCTCTCCCTTACCCCTGCCCATTCTATCCCCTCACTTTACTCTCCTTTTCCCCTTTTTCTCCCCTCCCATTCTTCCCTTTTCCCTTCTCCTCTGATCTTCTTCCACCTCTCCCCTACCCCTTCCCTTTCTTCTCCACATACCCCTACCTACCCCTCCCCTTTCTCCACCCTCACATTATCCTCCTCTACCCTACCCCCTCCCTTCCTTCTCCCCTTGCCCCTCCCTTCCCTCTCCCCTTCCTCCTCCCCTTGCCCCTCCCTTCCCTCTCCCCTTGCCCCTCCCCTCCTCCTCCCCTTCCCTCTCTTCTTGCCCCTCCCTTCTCTCTCTCATTGCCCTTTCCCTTCCCTCTCCCCTTGCCCCTCCCCTCCTTCTCCCCTTGCCCCTCCCTTCCCTCTCCCCTTGCCCCTCTCTTCCCTCTCCCCTTGCCCCTCCCCTCCTCCTCCCCTTCCCTCTCCTCTTGCCCCTCCCTTCTCTCTCTCATTGCCCCTTCCCTTCCCTCTCCCCTTGCCCCTCCCTTCCTCCTCCCCTTGCCCCTCCCTTCTCTCTCCCCTTGCCCCTCCCTTCCCTCTCCCCTTGCCCCTCCCTTCCCTCTCCCCTTGCCCCTCCCTTCCCTCTCCCCTTGCCCCTCCCTTCTCTCTCCCCTTGCCCCTCCCTTCCCTCTCCCCTTGCCCCTCCCTTCCCTCTCCCCTTCCTCCCCGCCCTGCACCAACCTCTTTCCTCAAGGTCCGTCAAGAAACCCCTTTGATAACCGCCTCCATCTTCATCTCCCAACCTGTCATCCCTGAACAGAAACTTTAATTAAGAAGAAATCTGTTTTGAGTAAAGGAAGAATGATAATCAAGGAATGAAGATGATGATCAACATGATAATGGTGATGATAAGAATTGTAATGATGATGAGGATGATATTAATTATGATGATGATCGAGGTAATCATGATAATTACAATAGTTTAAATAATTATGATATTTATTGATCAATATGTTAATGATAAGTGAAAATTGTATTGATAACGATGATGATAATAATAATGTTATGATTATAAGAAAAATAATTAGAGTAATGTTGATAATACAGATACTAATAAAAGGGAGAACGAAAGAAGAGAGAGAGAGAGAGAGAGAGAGAGAGAGAGAGAGAGAGAGAGAGAGAGAGAGAGAGAGAGAGAGAGAGAGAGAGAGAGAGAGAGAGAGAGAGAGAGAGAGAGAGAGAGAGAGAGAGGGAGAGGGAGAGGGAGAAGGAGAGGGGGGGGAGAGGGAGAGGGAGAGGGAGAGGGAGGAGAGGGAGAGGAGGGAGAGAGAGAGAGAGAGAGAGAGAGAGAGAGAGAGAGAGAGAGAGAGAGAGAGAGAGAGAGAGAGAGAGAGAGAGAGAGAGAGAGAGAGAGAGAGAGAGAGAGAGAGCGAGAGAGCGAGAGAGCGAGAGAGCGAGAGAGCGAGAGAGCGAGAGAGAGAGAGAGAGAGAGAGAGAGAGAGAGAGAGAGAGAGAGAGAGAGAGAGATGGGGCGGGGGACAATGATAACACATAAGAAAGAAGAAATAGGAAATTAGTTACGCTACGTGTCACTGAAAGTCTCCCTGGCCAATCCTCTCCTTCAAACGTTCATCTAAACAAGTGTTTTGAGAAAGATCATGAGAGTAGAAATACAAAAGGAATGGGGAATATTGATAATAAACAATAGAAAACGATAGTCATAAAGTAACATCAATAAAGATTGTAGTCATAATGATGATTGTAGTGATGATGATGATAGTAATTATTATCATTAATAGTAATAATGATAAAGATGACAATGTTAATATGATCATAATCATGATAACGATGATGATAATAACAATAATAATGATGATGATAACCATGATATTGATTATGAATAATTATGACGATAGTAACAATGATAATTGTAATAATTATCATCATTACAATAAAAAGGATAAAAATAATGATAGCAATAACGAAAATAAACGATGATTATTATGCTGATTGATTAGTGTAATAAAGGAGAAAAGGAATGAAAGAAAAAAAATGATGTGTATCCCCCTATCACTCTTCAACCCTCCTCCCCCCTCTCTCTCCCCTCCCTCCCTCCCGCCTCCCTTCCCCCGCTCCCCCTCTCTTTCCCTCCCTCCCTTCCCCTCTCCCTCTCCCTCCCTCGCCCCTCCCTCCCCTATTCCCTCCCTTCCCCCCTCCCTCCTCCCTTCCCCTCTCCCTCCCTCCCTCCCTCCCTCCTTCCTTCTCCCTCCCTCCTCCCCCCCTTTCCCCTCTCCCACCCTCCCTCCCTCCCTCCCTCCCTCCCTCCCTCGCCATTAAAAGCATTCATGGAAAGGCCCAGAAGTCGACAACATTTCGTGGTAATTGTCGCGTTGTGTCTCCTGTCCTCCCGTGGTTTAGTTAAAACCAAGGGAGTTTTCAAAGTTATTAATCTGGTCAGTTCTCTGGTCTCTTCGTTACGGGGCGACGCGGGTCTGTCACTAGATCTGCTTTATGTGACTAATTTTGAAGTGTATTGGTGTGTGTGTGTGTGAGTGTGTGTGTATGTGTGTGTGTGTGTGTGTGTGTGTGTGTGTGTGTGTGTGTGTGTCTAGTCATGCATAAACATTCATACACACAAACCAGGAACAGTATATAATAGTACGGACGAAATTGGTATATAACCATAATATAATCATAATCGTAATTGTTCTTAGAATTATTTGCTTATGATTAACATCTTTACAGATTCCCTTTTCAGGGAAGAGTAGATTCGAGAGAGAGAGAGAGAGAGAGAGAGAGAGAGAGAGAGAGAGAGAGAGAGAGAGAGAGAGAGAGAGAGAGAGAGAGAGAGAGAGAGAGAGAGAGAGAAAGAGAAAGAGAAAGAGAGAGAGAAGGGGGGCGGAATTATAACAGACAAACAGGCAGACAGACAGCAGAGAGAGAGAAAGAAAGAAAGAAAGAAAGAGAAAGAGAGAAAGAACGATAAAGAGAAAGAGCGAGAGATTAGAACCAAATTAACCGATTGACACTGATACCCCATGAATTTCTCCTTTTCATACATCAAATTGACAAGCCTGCGCTTCCTTACTACCTCCACCGACATGTATATCGTCGCACCCCCCGTTTCCCATCCCTATATTATGCTTTTATTTATCATACTGCCATTGGTTTTATTTGATCTTATCATCTTATCATTTATATGAATTTTCACGATTATATCAATCAATTGTGTTCTTAACTAACGTTTCGTTAAGGATCGTTGCAAGGAGCGACATATGATGCTAAGAAATGTCCCCTGCAATTATATCATGTTGATGTTGGTATGTGCATGATAATCATGGCGGTCAGTTTTAATTGATGTTGAAGTCACGATTTTAATTAGGCGTTTCATTAGACTGATTTTTGTTTTGTATTAAGAAAAAAATATATATAAAAGAGAATAAGGATTGTAAAAATGTATTGATGTTTTGATGGTGATGATAAAATGGATGTTGATGATTATACTGAGGATGATGATAATGATAATGATGGCAACAGATATAACTAAGTTAATATTAAACATAATCATGAAAGTCGTGATTATAAAGATAACAATTATGATGATGACATTAAAGATATTATCATGATGATGATGATGATGTTAGTAGTAACGAAAATGATGAGAATAATAGGAATAATAATGATGATAATGATAATCATCATTATCATTACTATCGTTAGCATCATTGCTATTATTACTATACCATCAACATTGGCATTATCATTAAAAATACTAGTTTCAGTGTTATTATTATTGTTGTTGTTATTATCATTGCTGTTGTTATTATCATCATTTTTATTATTATCATTATATTTTTTGTTATCATCATTATTATAATTATTGTTATCATCCTTATTAATATTATCATAGTAGCTATGATTACAAGTATCATTGTAATGATATACAATATGGTAATATGGGTAAAATTAATAATACAGATAATAAAAACACCTATAGGCATTTTGATCATAATCATGATAATGATGATAACAATAACAAAATCAATAATTATGACAAAAATGACAGTACTGATAATGATAGTGATGTTGATGATAAGGATGAGGATGATATATATAATAAGAAAACATAATATTTTCATTATCATTATCATTCTTATTAACATTATCATGAGTATTATCATGGTTATTATCATCATCATTATTATTTCTATTATTTTTAATATCATTATTATCATCATTATCATTATTATTATTTTTAGTAGTAGTAGTACTATCATTATTATTATTATTGTTGTTGTTGTTACTATTATTATTATTATTATTATTATTATTATTATCATTATTATTGTTATTGTTATTGTTATTATTATTGTTATTATTATTATTATCATTAGGATGATAATAATGTAATAATGACAATAATAATAAAGATATTAACTTTTACGATAGTAATAAAGATAATAAACTCAAGGAAAATTACAGAAGAGGAAAAAAAAAATCACTCCTTCACTATACAAACACCATAAACCTCCTTAGCCTTCGAAAGAGAGTGCGCGTTGCCCTTTAATATAAACCAGGCTATCTACTCCGGCTATCAGAAACTCATTAGTGCTTTTGGTATGCTGTTGTGTCCTGCCTGGATGCTGGGAAGAAGAGCAAAGGGTGTGATTGGAGATGAGGATGCTGATACTGTGTCTCATGATGCTTAGAGGGAGATGATTCTCGTTATATCGTTATTAAGTTTTTCGTTTTTTTGTTGTTTTTCTGATTGTTTTTGGTTGTTTGGTTTCTTTCTTTGTCCCTTTTTTGTGGCTGTTGTTGTTTTTTGTTTATTATTTGTTTCTTTCTATATTTTTGTTGTTACTTTTTTTTCCTCTTTTTCTTTCTATTTCCCTCATTCTCTCTCTGTCTCTTTTTCTGTCTCTGTCTCTCTCTCTCTGTCTCTCTCTGTCTCTCTCTCTCTCTCTCTCTCTCTGTCTCTCTCTCTCTCTCTCTCTCTCTCTCTCTCTCTCTCTCTCTCTCTCTCTCTCTCTCTCTCTCTCTCTCTCTCTCTCTCTCTCTCTCTCTCTCTCTCTCTCTCTCTCTCTCTCTTTCTCTCTCCCTCTTTCTCTCTCTCCCTCTCCCTCTCTTTCTTCTATGCATGCACAGTAGCTCCGTACCAATAATGCGAGTGCTGTATGTTTACATAGCTATTTACACCTTAATGTGAAAAAAAGTTATAACAGAATGCTTGCAATCGGTGTGTGTAAGTGTGTATATATGTATATGTGTACGTGTGTGTGTGTGTTTCTGTGTGTGGTTGTGTGTGTGTGTGTGTGTGTGTGTGCGTGTGTGTGTGTGTGTGCGTGTGCGTGCGTGCGTGTGCAGTTGACTGTGATTAATACCAGGTTTTTATCTATAAGGTTAACTGTTCATTTCTAGGATTTTTTTATCATATATCTATATATTTCTATTTATAGAAAACTGTATTCAATATTTGAAAGGATATCCAATTTTCTCATTCATAGGTGAAATTATTTCTCCTCTACATTATCATGTTTATACTTATGCGATAACACACTGTGTAATTAGCTAATACTTATGCAATATTACATGTAGGGAATAGTCACCTGTTTAGTTACCGTATACTTATATCATATTACATATAGATGATAACCTTATCTGTTCGAAAATATTTTAATATCTATTAAATAATTTTCTCTCTCTTTTCAGGTAAGTGACAGCAGTTGGCGGTCTCTTATAAGTGCTAAGTAAGTCTTAATTGCTGTCGTGATGTTCCTTGTCTTGTGATTTATGACCTTAAAGAGGCGTGACTTTCAACAGCTGTCTTGTCAGATTTCGTCTTCATCCTTCTGGAAAAGCAACGGAGGGGAAACTAAGAAATATGAAAGAAAAGAAAGAATGGGGGAAGGAAGGGTATCAGGGGAGAGGGGGGGGGGGTTAAGGGAAAATATTGAATCTTGAAGAAAATGGAAAGCAAAAGAAGGTTAGAGACAAAAGAATAAGGGAAATTTGGCATTGTAAAGATGAAAAAAAGGGGAAGGGTTAATGCTGCTTCGTGAGAAAGTTAAAGAAAATAAACTTATATGTTATCTTGACTAAAGGAAATTGAATTGTAAAATAGAGAAAAAAGAGAAAAAAGATATTGCCTTGTAAGAAAGAAAACAAGTAGGAACATATAAAAGAAACATATGTACACATGGATAAACACGTGCATACACATATATGTGTGTATGTGTGTATACACATTTACATACATATGTATATATGTATCTATACACATTTACATACATATGTATATATGTATATATGCATATATGCATATATGTATATATGTATATATATGTATATATATGTATTTATATATATATACATATATATATATATATATATATATATATATATATATGCATATATGTATTCATGAAAAAATACATATATAAGGATAGATAGATATTCATTTATCTATTTATTTCCTAGAAATAGCGAAACATATCTTAGCAAATTAATGATCTTTCTTGCTTCCGATATCCCGACGCTAAAATATGCAAAGAACATTCCAGAACAGAATTGGGTTGTTTGTTGGAACAGGGGCTGCCGATCCATTATACTTACGACAACAAAGCAACCATTAGCCAAAAGAAAACGGATGATTAGGCGTTAACGTCATCCTCCGCGGAGCTTTAAGGGGGTGCTATGATAATGTCGAAAACAGAAAAGAAAAAGCACTTCTTTCGCAGACATTGTTCTTTGTTTTTCTCACTGTGGATGGTTCGCTTGCATTTCTGACTGACTGAGCCATCTTGCTCGTGTTATTAAATGTATATTGATGTATAGATAAATTCTGCTATATTGATGTAAACGTTAATAAAAAATGCTCGTATTCAATAGACATTGATCTTTTTTTTTTTCCTTTTATTGTTATTATTATCATTATTATAGCTGTTTTTTTGTTTTGTTTTG
>BOPN01001920.1:15000-22500 GCA_017312705.2 Penaeus japonicus
TTGAAACAAATGGCTGACGAAGTGAGTAGAGATGGCTTCACGCTTTGCTACTGGTCGCTCTGTGTAAGACGGAGGGCGATGACATGACAAGTGGCTGATGATGATGCAAATTGGATAAGAACGATTCGTTTTTGTTTCTTCAAAGACAAACAAAGGGACGAAATCTGATGTGACTGATTGGTCAGACACAAAGGAACTGTTGTCCCTTTGTCTCGCTCGGTAGGCGGAAGGATACTTAGCCATTAATCTGATTATGCCGATTGGAAAGAGAGAGACTCGGATTTCGAACGGATGGAAATAGGTGTGAAAGAGTTTGGTCTTCCTCCGCCTCTCGTGCCGAGCTGAGCACCACCTGAACAACCCTTTCTTCCCATCCCCCTTCCCCTTTACACCCAGACGATCCCCTCCCTCTTCCGAGATTAAGCTCAACAGACTTAGCAACACAGCCAACGCTTCCGACACACGTGCAGCAGAACAAAACAGAACGGGGAAAAGAAGGAAACATTTCCAAAAGAGAGGAGTTCCAGAGTATTGAAATTTATGTAGAACATCGCTTGTAATTGCTGTTTGCACTGGAACAATTTGAGGTTCCTGGCGAGAGCCGGATGCGAGATCTGGCCAGGCCCCCCGCGGATCGATACCAAATGCCAGGGCCGCGGAAGGGAAAGGTCAGAGGTTAAAACTTGGGTGCCGATCACTATTTTAAGGCGAGTAAAGCTGACCTTGAGGCTGCTTGCTAGCTTGCTTGCTGGTTAGCTAGCAGGATGGATGCGTTTGACACTAGCGATGACCTCGGAAGCCTTCGACTAGTAGCTAGGTATGCGGCCTACAGGAAGTGAAGCGTGGTTATGGCCACACGCAAGTGGTTCTTTCGAAAGCTAGGGATAGTAGTGTGTATACGGTTATTGGAAAAAAACAAACAAACATTATGATAGCGTAAAAAAAAATATAAAAAATAAGTATCCTATGTGTAACCCAGAGATGGTGATAAAGCCTCTTATGCGGGACGAAAGGTGAAGGAAAAACAATACGTTAATCTCTTTCAAGAAGGAGAGAAAACTAACACTAATTGCTACGTGTCTGGTCAGGTATAGTGTGGTGAAGGCTCTTGTACGTGATTCAAGGTGAAGGAGACATTACACCCAATTTCAATTTCCTTCTTTCCCTTCTCCCTTTGTTATGCTGTTCACGCGGAGGGTCATGGAAGGTACTCGGTGCAACGTTACCTGGTATAACGTATAGAAGGGATCGCTTTTTTGTTTTTGTTTGTTTGTTTGACTCTCTCTCTCTCTCTCTCTCTCTCTCTCTTTCTCTCTCTCTCTTTCTCTTTCTCTTTTTCTTTCGCTTTCTCTCTCTCTCTTTCTCTTTCTCTTTCGCTTTCGCTTTCTCTCTCTCTCTCTCTCTCTCTCTCTCTCTCTCTCTCTCTCTCTCTCTCTCTCTCTCTCTCTCTCTCTCTCCTTTTCGAAAGGTTTGGTGGAATGGCTCGTTTACCAAAGATGAAGGTGCAGGGCCTCTAAATAGCTATCCTATCTTTAATCCAGGGTTGTGTTTTGTCCTTATCCATGCAATATCATCTGAGATTAATGCATGGCGAAGCCCTTCCCTATCTCTCCCCCCTCCTGGTCTGATTTCAGCCGTCTCTCTTCTTGCATATCCTTTCTTCCCTTTTCAGAACCCTCTTTCCTTCTTCCCACTTCTTGTAACAGTCGAGAAAGGGTGAGAGAGAGAGAAATAGAGAGAGAGAAAGGGTGAGAGAGAGAGAAATAGAGAGAGAGAAAGGGTGAGAGAGAGAGAAATAGAGAGAGAGAAAGGGTGAGAGAGAGAGAAATAGAGAGAGAGAAAGGGTGAGAGAGAGAGAAATAGAGAGAGAGAAAGGGTGAGAGAGAGAGAAATAGAGAGAGAGAAAGGGTGAGAGAGAGAGAAATAGAGAGAGAGAAAGGGTGAGAGAGAGAGAAATAGAGAGAGAGAAAGGGTGAGAGAGAGAGAAATAGAGAGAGAGAAAGGGTGAGAGAGAGAGAAATAGAGAGAGAGAAAGGGTGAGAGAGAGAGAAATAGAGAGAGAGAAAGGGTGAGAGAGAGAGAAATAGAGAGAGAGAAAGGGTGAGAGAGAGAGAAATAGAGAGAGAGAAAGGGTGAGAGAGAGAGAAATAGAGGGAGAGAATTCTTCACAGAGAGAGAGAGAGAGAAAGAAAGTAAGAAACAAATCAAAGTAATATAGAGAGAAAGAAAAAAGGGAAAACAAAGAGAAAGAAAAAAAAATTGGAGAAAACGAGAGAGAGAGAGAGAAAGAAACCATATCACACCTTTCTCTCACTTTCATCTTCTCTCTTTCTAAATTCCATCTGCAATGATACGAAAGAAGATAAAGGAAGAAACAACAGGATCCCTGTCAATACTACCATGTTCATCTCAAGTGTATAACTCTCATCTTCTCAGTCATCCTTAACAATAAATGAGGTACGAGGATGCGAGAGGGAGGGACTAGGGATGGGGGGGGAAGTGAAGGGGGAAGGGTGACTTAAAAGGGATATAGACGTAATTAGAGTAAGGCACTATATATGTGGGGGAGGGATGTGTGTGTGAAGAGAGAGGGGGGGGGGGTGTATGTGGAGGGAGTGTGCGTGTGTGTGGAAGGGAGTGTGCGTGTGTGTGTGTGTGTGTGGATAGGAGAAAAATACAAAATAAAACTAAATTCATGACGAAAAAATATTGTATACAGTAGTAACAAACCGTCAGGGGAGCCAAAGGTAAGGAATAAGTTCAGTCCATACTGCTACCACTACAGCCGCCGTTACTCTCTCTTTCTCTCTCTCTCGCTCTCCTTCTATCTCCCTCTATCGCTCTTGCTCTTCCTTTCTTCTCTCCCTCCCTCCCTCCCTCCCTCTCTCCCTCTTGCTCTTCCCTCCCTCCATCCATCCCTCGCTCCCTCTACCCCTCTCTCCCTCCCTCCCTCCCTCCCTCCCTCCCTCCCTCCATCCCTCCCTCCCTCCCTCTCTCCCTCAGTCTCTTCCTTCCTCCTTCCCTCTCTCCCTCCCTCCATCCATCCCTCGCTCCCTCTACCCCTCTCTCACTCCCTCCCTCCCTCCCTCCCTTCCTCCCTCTCTCCCTCCCTTCCTTTTCCTCAAGCTCTCTCCTTCCCCCTTGCCTCCCAAATGATGATGTGTTGCTCTTTAAGGGGACATTGTTGATCTAAGGAGCTACGACCACGGAAGGAGAAAACTGTAGGAAAGGGGGTGTGTGTATGTCGGGATTTTTTTCTTTCTTTCTTTCTCTTTCTTTGAGGGGGGGGGGTGATGGGGGTCGGCGTTGGTAGAGGTGATGGAGTCGATTCCTTTCATTTTTTTTTTTTTTTTTTTTTTGGGGGGGGGGGGCTGTTTCTGTTTTTTTTTTTCTTTTTCTTTTTTTTCTCTCTCTCTTTTCACCATCGTGTGATTTATTATTTCGTTGCTTTCTTTTTTTTATATGTATTCTTACCTTCTATTCTTTCCTATTTGGACTTCGTTCATTTTACTTTTTTTTATTTTTTTTATTTTTTTTTTAGTCTCGTATTTCTTTTACATCCGTATTGCATATCTTGACAACTTTTTCCTTATTATTTTTACAATTCTTTTTTTTTTCGGTGTATACACTTATATTCTCTCTCTCTCTCTCTCTCTCTCTCTCTCTCTCTCTCTCTCTCTCTCTCTCTCTCTCTCTCTCTCTCTCTCTTTCGGCATAATCACTGCTGATGGTAAATACGTAAATCTCTTCGATTTTCGTTCCCATCCATCATTTAAGAAAGTAAACAAAAATCAAAAGAATGTAGACCGTATCACATTTATGCTCAGTAGTTTATGCTTAATGCGCTTAAAAATATATATTCACCCTCATTCTTATTTATCTTTTCGAAATAAAAACTTATAAAGGATATCCTCTCAACCACCATGCTAATTCTAAACAAGCCAAGGTCAAAGCAATCCATCCGTGACCTCAGTATCTATCTTATGACGTCCAGGTCAGTGTTTAAGCAGGAGAAAATGAACCACACTTGAGAGATGAAAAGAGACCGTTCCGCTCAAGTTATAACTCAAGGGAGTTGAATTTCGTACATAATGATACGCTTGCTATGATGAGTAATAGACGCTGTTTTGTGACATTGACAAAGGTCTGGTTTAGTTTAGTGTATAAGGATAGTTTAGTTTCTTTGGCAGTTGTTTGTCTGTATTGTATGTGCTTTTTTATTATTGGAATTATTGTCGTATAATTATAAGCATGGCCGTTATTGTTATTATTAGTTTTATTATTGTTTTATTAACATTGATTATTATCAATTTTACTATCGTCTTTACTGTGATTATTACTATTACCATTATTATCATTATTGTTATCACCGTCATCACTTCTATTATCATGATAATCGGTATCATTATAATCCTTACTATTACTAGTATCATCATTTTCATAATTCATAATCATCATAACTGTCTCACTATCATCCCTAACCTTTTTTCCAACAATAATATATATTGGCAGAACATGCCATGTTCTCTCTTTGCATGAATGTACCACACCTGGTTCGTTTCTGTTGTTTTTTCTTATTTCTTTTTCCTTTTTTTCTGTCTTTAATACCATAACGTTTCATGTTGCAAGAATAATGGGAGCAACAACTCAACACAACGCCTTGACTGCATGTACCGCAGTGCAACACAATACATAAGCACCCACGACCTTCGTAGAGCATCCCTTGTGTCAATTAAGAAATGTGTTCTTTTCATAAGCTATTTGGGACCTTTACGCAATTACTGATCGTAAGCGTCGCTACGTCGTAAGGTAACTTTTAACGCATGTCTTAACGGCGGCAATAACGTTCGTGAGCGTCATGCATAAGTATAAGGAACGGCGCCTGACCTGTCTTCACGTTCCAGAAACACGAGGCCATGAAGTCCTAGCATAAGCCTTAAACACAATTCATAGATGCACTTTGCATGAGAGCTACAGTTTTATTTATGTACCGTGGGTGCCTGATAATTGAAGAAGTGATAAAAAAGACATAAAAGTAGATATGTACGAGTATCTGATTCAGTTCAGCTCAGTTCAATTATTAGCAGCGAGTATCCAGTTCGGTTCAGTTTATTGATCTATGCGAAGGCCAAGACCCACGAACATCTTTCAGAATCTCGAATTTATTACAAGCACGCGTACGTGAAAGTAGCAACGTAGGCGTGGCGAAGGGCGCCATTATCTCGCAAATTTATGACTGGTTCTCGATCTCTCTCTCTTTCTTAGCAGCCAATCACAAGGCAGCGTTCCCGGTCACGTGACATCTTCAGTCATCAGCGTAATGATACGACCTTTGTTAATGTCATGTTAGTGTTCGATTAGTCGTCCGTGGAAACTTTAAAAGCCGTAATAACGGGTCGTTTTGTTGATAATCGTGTCGATGGATTTGAGAAACGCAATCAAGAGGAAAGGAAAGTAGCGTGCGGAAGGAGAGAGAGAGAGAGAGAGAGAGAGAGAGAGAGAGAGAGAGAGAGAGAGAGAGAGAGAGAGAGAGAGAGAGAGAGAGAGAGAGAGAGAGAAGGATCCACGTTGTACAATTCAGGTATTGGGAAAAGATCGATTCTTTGCAATATTTAACCAAAGGAGAACACAAAATATTCTTCCTTTTTCATCCAAAATGGTTTTGAAAATACATGTACCGTACCTGATAAAACATATGGAAAAATATTAAAAAGTAATTAGGGTCTTTGTTTTTTTTCTTTTCTCACAACATTCTATATAGAAAGCTGACGAAGATTATGACATTAGCCAATCTATTTGTCAACCTTCATAATTGCATAATGTAATAATGTAATGCGATTATAAATATATATATATATATATATATATATATATATATATATATATATATGTATATATATATATATATATATATATATATATTTATATATATATATTTATATATATATTATATATATATATATATATATATATATATATATATATATATATATATATATATATATATGTATATGTATATATATATATATATATATATATATATATATATATATATATATATATATATATATATATATATATATATACATATATATATATATATATATATATATATATATATATATATATATATATATGTGTGTGTGTGTGTGTGTGTGTGTGTGTGTGTGTGTGTGTGTGTGTGTGTGTGTGTGTGTGGTGTGTGTGTGTGTGTGTGTGTGTGTGTGTGTGTGTGTGTGTGTGTGTGTGTGTGTGTGTGTGTGTGTGTGTGTGTGTATATATATATATATATATATATATATATATATATATATATATATATATATATATATATATATATATGTATATATATATAGCTAGATAGATAGAAATAGATATGTGTGTAATTATGTGTGCATTTGTATATAAATGTATACATATATATATATATATATATATATATATATATATATATATATATATATGTATTTTTCTTTTTTCCTACTGTAGCCTCAATATGTCTTGCAAATAATACATAAAATGTGCAATACTGCGTTGGAGCGCGCAGTAACTCTACGGATATTTCAACCCGTGTTTCACATATGTGGTGTAGGGTTATTCCAACCCGAGATTTCTCCTTGTCAGGAAATTCGGGGATGAAAAAATCAGAAAATATGCTGAATCGCTAACCTTCTAAAGACATGACATTAATTAAGATTGTATAAATTCACCTAAATTTCACTTCCCCCATTTTTGCTTGGAAGTGTTCATCATCTTTTATTTCGAATGATTTATATTCATAGCAATATCGGAAGATCGCCTGCTTCAGGGTGATTAGCATTCTTACTGTTGCAGTGATATCAGGCTCTTTCTTGTGCAAATGCAAAACCTGCTTTAAGCACAAACAAATGCATGCAGATTCTAGATGCAGGACCACATGTTGAGAATGAGATCGACAAAATACACTAAAGAAATGAAATAAAATACCCATATCCCTTTAAAGGATATTTATATATATTTTTTTTATGATACGTTTTCCTTCTAAATGTGCCATATATATATTTTTTTTTCATGATGATGGGGATAATTACAATAGCTTCTCTAACGATAATCATATAACTAATGATGATGATGATGGTGATCATAGTAATGTTAATAAAGTCAATAGTAATGAAGGGGATGATAGTGATTGCTTCTTTAAGAAATAGTACTTACAAAATATTGATGATAAAGCTAAAATAGTAATGACACCGACTCTAATGATAGCAGTTCTAGGAATAGTAATGCTATTAACATTGCCAGTAATAACTATAATCCAAATAACTATAGCGACAAGAAATGATGATGATGATGACAATGATAGTAATGATAATAACAACATATGGAAAAGAAGCAGATGGCTTCGGCAATATTTTATACTGAGGCAAAACGCAATTTCGAAAAGCCAATATATATCCCGCAGTGTAATATACTCTCTGGAAAGGGAAAAAATATATACATATATATACACATATAGTTATA
>BOPN01001920.1:35000-37500 GCA_017312705.2 Penaeus japonicus
TCTCTCTCCTTCTCTCTCTCTCTCTATCTCTCTATCTATCTATCTTTATATATATATATATATATATATATATATATATATATATATATATATATATATATATATACTGTATGTATGCATGTATGTATGTATGTATGTATATATGCGTGTGTGTGTGTGTGTCCATCTTTCTCTATCTCACTCATTCATTCATTCATTCATTCATTCATTTACAAAGACACACCACTCATACCTAAGTTGCAATTATCATTTCAGGAATGGTGAAAAATCTGAAGTAATTTAGAGCAGAAACATTTTTTTATTATTTTTTATTTTTTTTTTACCGTCGCATAGATATTATATCTAGACGCTAAAAAACTTTCGGTTCCTGCAACTTTCTAGCTGTCTTCAATAACGAGCAGAGATGAAGTAGATATAAATGTTTTCGTCAATAAGTTTCATACTCGTTTTGTCTTGTTATTCAGGAAACGTGATAGTTTAAGTTTGGTGGGTTTCCTTAAGTTGTTTTTTATTACTCGCTTCCTCATCTCTCTCTTTCTCTCTCTCTCTCTCTCTCTCTCTCTCTCTCTCTCTCTCTCTCTCTCTCTCTCTCTCTCTCTCTCTCTCTCTCTCTCTCTCTCTCTCTCTCTCTCTCTCTCTCTCTCTCTCTCTCTCTCTCTCTCTCTCTCTCTCTCTCTCTCTCTCTCTCTCTCTCTCTCTCTCTCTCTCTCTCTCTCTCTCTCTCTCTCTCTCTCTCTCTCTCTCTCCCCTCTCTCTCTCTCTCTCTCTCTCTCTCTCTCTCTCTCTCTCTCTCTCTCTCTCTCTCTCTCTCTCTCTCTCTCTCTCTATCTATCTATCTATCTATCTATCTCTATCTATCTCTCTTTTATGCTTCCGGATGTACGCAACTTTTAGCCCATTGTTTACGATAATACTTATAACTTTACCGAGCAAGTGCCATCACTCATAAAACCCACCAAACTATCTCAGTGTGGATTACGCCCACCTGTGTGATATATTATGAACTTATATGGATACGTTCGCGAGAGAGTCCAGTCCAGAACGACATTTTCACTCCCTTCGTTCAAGTGACACGTTCATGACAGACCATCACCAATTCTAGAACGGCATTTTCGCTCCGTTCAATGGATATGTTCAGGCAAGACCTTCATCTTATTTAGAACGTCCAGATCGGCATTTTCATTCCCTGCGTTGAAAGGTTACGTTCACGATAGACCTTAGTCCAGACCAGTCTAGGTCGGCATCGTATCGCCGTATTGTCAAGGGTTCGTTCGTCTCTGGACATCGACCATCAGACTCTATTCCAGGTTATCAATATCACGGCTTCGGGAAAGGTCGTCTCGAAACTCTGCGGAGTTCCTCGCCCGGTTTCACATACCTCTCGTTCCGTCTTTTTTTCGTTTTTTATATGTTAGTATTGTGTCAGCCGAAATATATCCTGGAAAAGTTTGAAGCTGGGTAAATATTTATCTTACTTTGTATTCAGACCCTTTTTTCGTTGTTGTTTTTGTCTTCTTTTTGTGAGAATATGTGTGTGTATGTGTATAAGTGTGTGTATGTGCGTGTTTATTTCAGAATATGAGTATGCAATCCAGAGGTAGGATTAGATTAATGAAAATACGACAGTGTACTTATTTCTGGCCGGATTGTTGGTTAAGAATAACTTAAAGTGAGATTGCATTTAGTGGAATATCAGATTTGCGGAGATTCAATAAAACATAGATATTCTTATGGACTAAACTACACAACTTTAGGTTTTAGACTGAAAAATCTTTCTTGTGTTTAGGTTCCCTTTATCAAAAGTCTCTCTCCTTTACGCTCTCTCGCTCTCTCTATCTCTTTCTTTTTCTTTCTACTCTCTCTATCTCTTTCTTTTTCTTTCTACTCTCTCTCTCTCTCTCTCTCTCTCTCTCTCTCTCTCTCTCTCTCTCTCTCTCTCTCTCTCTCTCTCTCTCTCTCTCTCTCTCTCTCTCTCTCTCTCTCTCTCTCTCCCTCCCTCCCTCCCTCCCCCCCTATCTCTCTCTCTTACTCACTCTCTCTCTCTCTCTCTCTCTCTCTCTCTCTCTCTCTCTCTCTCTCTCTCTCTCTCCCTCCCTCCCTATCTCTCTCTCTCTCTCTCTCTCTCTCTCTCTCTCTCTCTCTCTCTCTCTCTCTCTCTCTCTCTCTCTCTCTCTCTCTCTCTCTCTTTCTCTCTTTCTCTCTCTCTCTCTCTCTCTCTCTCTCTCTCACTCTCTCTCTCTGCCTCTCTCTCTCTCTCTCTCTCTCTCTCTCTCTCTCTCTCTCTCTCTCTCTCTCTCTCTCTCTCTCTCTCTCTCTCTCTCTCTCTCTCTCTCTCTCTCTCTCTCTCGCTCTCTCGCTCTCTCGCTATCGCTATACATACATACATACATACATACATACATACATACATATATATATATATATATATATATATATATATATATATATATATATATATATATACATATATATTTATATATATACATATATATATATATAT
>BOPN01001920.1:65000-72500 GCA_017312705.2 Penaeus japonicus
AAGTCCCGGATGACGATCTGGGACAAAAAGAGGGGGGGTTGGGGGGAGAAAAGGGGGTTGGGGGGAGAAGAGGGGGTGGTGAGGAGAAGAGGGGGTGGAGGTAGGGAGGGAGGGGGGGGGGGGCGGCAGTTAGCATTAAAGAGGAAAGAGGATTCGTGGCGGCCGATCTTTTCTTGGATAGAATATGCTCATGAGAATGCTGTGTTTGGAAGGGAGGGGGAGGGGGGGGAGGATGGATAGGGGAGTTTTCTGTTTGTTGGTTATTTGTATGGTGTCAGTGTTTGTTTTGGCTTTTGTTTTTGTTTGTTTTTGTGTGTTTGCTTGTCTGTGTCTGTGTTTTTTTCTCTCTTTTCTTTTCTTTTTCTTTCTTTATATTTCTATCTTTTCTTCTCTCCTCTCTCTCTCTCTCTCTCTCTCTCTCTCTCTCTCTCTCTCTCTCTCTCTCTCTCTCTCTCTCTCTCTCTCTCTCTCTCTCTCTCTCTCTCTCTCTCTCTCTCTCTCTCTCTCTCTCTCTCTCTCTCTCTTTCCCTCTCTCTCTCTCTCCATCTTTATCTATCCTTTCTTCCACCCCTCTGTATATCGAAATATTTTGCTCTCTCCGAATTCGACTTCGGTTTTATCTCTCGTGTGTTTTTCTTAGAGATTAAAAGTGAGGGGGATAAGCAGAGGGGATGGGGAGTGAGGGGAGACAGGGGAGGATTTGAGGGGTGGGGAGGGGGGGGGGAGCAGGGGGAAGGGGAGAGGGGAGAGGGTGGAGGATAGGGAAGGTGAAAGTCGGGATGGGGGGGAGGGGAGAGGGGAGAGGGTGGAGGATAGGGAAGGTGAAAGTCGGGATGGGGGGGAGGGGAGGGGGGGAGCAGGGGGAAGGGGAGAGGGGAGTGGATGCAGGATAGGGAAGGTGAAAGTCGGGATAGGGGGGAGGGGAGGGGAGGGGGGGAGCAGGGGGAAGGGGAGAGGGGAGAGGGTGGAGGATAGGGAAGGTGAAAGTCGGGATGGGGGGGAGGGGGTAGGGGAGGCGAATGAGGGTTGGTGGAAGTGAGGGGAATGGAGTAAGGTGGACAGGGGTTATGGGGAAAAGGGGACAAGGAGAATGGGGGGAAATGCAAGGGGGAATAGGGGAGTGGGATGATGGGGAAGAAAGGAGTATAGGGCAAAGCAATAAGTAAGCACGAGGAAAGAAGAGGTGGGAGGGGAAAGTAGAAGTGGAAGATGGAAAGGGGAAACAGGAGATAGAAACGATGTAAGATTAGAAGAAAGAAAGAAGTAGAAATGAAAAAAAAAATCATGAGAAGGGGAAAAAAACATTTGATTTGTCCTTTTAATAGGGAAAGGAAGACCGAAAGAAGGAGAATGGGGGAAAGGGGAAAGCAAAAGGAAAAGAAGGGAGAAGAGGAATGAGGGGAAAGTAAAGGAGAAGAAGAGGAGGGAAGGGAGTAATCGGAGAGGAGAAATAGGAAAAGAAAAAGAGGGGAAATATATTTTCATTACTTAGTCAGACCTTCAACAGCGGACGTCCCCTGCTCTCCGTCTCCAGCAGGTCTCAGTTCACTTTTTTTCTTTCTATTTTTTCTGTTGTCTTTGTCTTTGATTATTGTGACTGATATTTGTTTTGTTTCTTGTCATTGGTATTGGTGATATTTATTATTGTTTGTTGTCAGTTATCATTATTGTTGTTATCATTATTTCCTGGCTTTGCTTTTCCCTCTAGATTATATTCTCTCTCTTTGTCTCTCTCTCTCTCTCTACTTATCTATCAATCTATCTATTTGTCTATCTATCTATCTATCTATCTATCCATCCATCCGTATCTGTCTCTCTGTCTCTCTCTTTCTCTCTCTCTCTCTCTCTCTCTCTCTCTCTCTCTCTCTCTCTCTCTCTCTCTCTCTCTCTCTCTCTCTCTCTCTCTCTCTCTCTCTCTCTCTCTCTCTCTCTCTCTCTCTCTCTCTCTCTCTCTCTCTCTCTCTCTCTCTCTCTCTCTCTCTCTCTCTCTCTCTCTCTCTCTCTCTCTCTCTCTCTCTCTCTCACTCTCTGTCTATCTATCTATCCATCTACTCTGTCTATCTATATATCTATCTCTATCTCTCTTTCCCTCCGTCATTTTGCAAGAACAGTCAGCACATGATGTGGCAGTCACAAAGAGTCAACCTCCTTGGGATACCATCAAGATCAACAGAGACCCAGCACCATAATCCCCGAATTAAGATTATTAATGTTGTTGTTATTTGATTGATCTATTTTCATGTTAAATAATGGTAATGATTATAGACATGATAATGGCAATGATAGGAGTAATGCTATTGGTGCAACGCAATGATGGTGATTGTGATAATGGTGACTTTGATAGTAGTAATAATGATAATGATATTGATAGCAATAATGATGATAATGGCAATGATAATCATAATGCTATAATGATAACAGTGAATTAAAACTGGTGATGATGATGATAATGATTATAATGATGATAGTGATAATGATGATGATGATGATGATCGTAATAATAATGATGATCATGATAATAACAATGATGATAATGATACAATGAGGATGATAATGATAATCCTTATATCAGTAATAAAAATGATAATAGCAATAACAATAATAGTAATAATTATGATGGTGAATATAGTAATAATGAAAATAACAATAAAATAATGATAGCAATAACGATAATAACAGCTATGATAATACCAATAAATAAAACAATCTGGTAAACATACAACTAATGAAGGTAAAAGAAAATTTACAAGAGTTGTAACTACAGCGTCTTCCTTACAAAACACAAGCATGCAAGAGCGAGGTAGAAGCAAGACATCATTCTGGTATGAATGATGTTGAAGAAAGATCTGTGGGCCTGATCTTGCATGCCTTCGAGTCGCTCTTGCATTTTGGAAGATGTGTGGAGTGAATGTTAAATAAACCTTTTCTGTTTATTTGGTGGTCTGTTATTTTTGCTTCGTTTTTTTTATTTTTCTAATTCGTGATTGTTTTGATTTGCTAGCAGGAGTGTTTGTTTTTATGTGTTTTGTCTTATTTTTTTTCTGTGGGTTTGTGATGTTTGTTTTGGTTTTCTTGACAGTGGAGTTGTATTTTTGTTTTTCTTGTTTAATAAAATGTGATACAGAAGGCTGTAGTTTTTAGAGTTTGTATAAAAGGGGTTTATGAACGTGTGCTTGTGTCTGTTGGAGTGTGTTTTATACGTGCGTTGTGTATGGCCGTGTGTTAGATGTGTGTGAAGACGTTTGCATGTATGTATGTGTGTATGTGTGTGTGTCTGCACGTGCCTCCGCATGTTTGTGTTGTTTGTGATATTTCATGAATAACGTTTGTGTGTATGTGTATGTGTGTGTGTGTGTGTGTGTGTGTACGTGTGTGTACGTGTGTGTGTATGCCTGTGCATGTATGCGTCTGTGTTTATATACGTGAATTTACTCGGCTCATCCTGTCGCTAAGATTGTGTTTCGGAATATAATTTTGGTCCGAATGTCCCTATTTTTGCTTTCTATAACCAGAAAAGCAAGAAACACAAGCACAAGATGATAGAGCGGCACTGTGTAAGTAATTTGCACTCCGGAGCGTAGTCGATGAAATGCAAGTTACGCATTCATCTATGAGTTTGTAAATATACAGCGTTGTGATTATGCAAAAAAGGGGTAGAAAGACAGAGGATAATTGATAATAGGAAACCGTAAAGAAATAGAGGAAAAAGAGACAGAGAGAAAAAGGAGAGTCAGAAAGATAGAGAGAGAAAGATAAACAGACATTGAGAGATGTAGACAGTGAGAGAAACATAAATAGAAATAGAGAGACAGAATCAGAGACAGAAATAAAACCTACAAAGACAAAGATACAGAAAAAAAGAAAAACAGAGAGAAACACAAAAACAGACAAAGAAACAAAACAACTCAAATAATTATAGAAAGTTAGAAAACAACACAAAACACACCAGAACAGGAACCGCAAAAATCTTAAGCAAGAGAGGGAGAGAGAGAACAAGAGACGATGTCAGGTCAGAAAGGCAACCATATCTTACATATCACATCAATTGTCTTCTTGTGATGTGACGAGCAAGAACGAGTGTCCTTAAGACCTTAGGGCTCTGTGTGTGATGAGGTTCCGTCGCCGCTATGTCGGGGATGGGGAAAGAAGGGGAGGAGGTGGGATGGGATGGGGGGGATTGGGGTGAGGGGGGGGGAAGATTTGGATGAAGGGAGGGGGAAAGGGAGTGGGAGGGGGTAAGGATGAGGGAGGGTGGGATCGGGGAGGGATTGGGGTGAGGGGGGGGGAAGATTTGGATGAAGGGAGGGGGAAAGGGAGTGGGGAGATTGGGAGGGGGGGATGGGGGGCGGGAGCATTGGGGGGATGTGGAGGGAATCGGAAGGTAAAAATATTGGATGAGGGGGAGGGGATGGGGAGGGAACGAAGGGGGAATATTGATGAGAAGAGGGATGCAGGGAGAACTGGAAGGAATATTGGGATGAGAGGGGGGGAGGGGATGAGGATGGGGGTTGGTTTGTTGTGGTGGTATGATGCTTTGTATGTTTCTCTCTTTCCTACCCTTTTCTCTCAATCTCTTTACTCGCCCTCTCCTTCCCTCCCATCTTCTGTCCGTCGCTCTCCCCCCTCCCCTTACCACCTCCTCCCACTCCCTACCCCCAACCCCCAACCCCCTCTTCATAGCTACTAATATTCTCGTCAAGCCACAAAAATGATCGTGATAGAAGGGCTTTTAAGAACTTTCTCTCGAAACTCTGCGTGTGGGAATCACGCCATATCAGCACCTCTCTGGGACGTTGCTAAATATGCGTGCTGCAATCTTGCAAATCCCGGCGTTTTTTAGGGACTCTGTGAAGGGTAGGGGGAGGGGGGTAGAGAGAGGGGGTATCTTGTTCCCTTTTTATTCTTTTTTCTGGTCTTTGGTCTTTTTTCACACTCTTTATCTTGTTCTTTATTCTACTGCTATCGTCATCCTCTTCTGGTCTTCATTGCCTCTTCCTGTGCTTTATCTTTTTTATATATAAGTCTTTCTCCTTTCTCTTCCCCTCATTATCCTACCATCCTTTCCCCCTTTCCTCCTTCCTCCTTCTTTCCCCATGCTGTATTCAGTTCTCTCCCTGACCTTCCTCCTTTTATTCCCTTTTATCACTCGGTTATCTTTTCATTTTCTCGCTCTTCCCCTATCTTCATCTTCCCTTTCTCCTTCCCCGTCCTCTTCTTCCTCGTTCTCCCTCCTCCTCCCTCCCCCGCACTCCCCACCCTCCTCCCTCCTTTTCTCTTACTTCCTCCCCTTTCTTCATCCCCGTCCCCTCCCTTCCTCTCCTCCCCTCCTCCCCTCCCCCCCCTCCCCTACCACACCTCCTGTTTTCCGTTGGCCTGCCGCAGGCCGTGAGTCATAAATATTTCAGATTTCGAAGCTCGGAACTGCGAGTGTCTCTGCTGTCTATTAGGGAGGAGCTCTCTCTCTCTCTCTCTCTCTCTCTCTCTCTCTCTCTCTCTCTCTCTCTCTCTCTCTCTCTCTCTCTCTCTCTCTCTCTCTCTCTCTCTCTATCTATCTATCTATCTATCTCTCTATCTATCTATCTATCTATCTATCTACCTATCTATCTCTATCTATATATCTATCTACCTCATTCTCTTTCTCTCGTTCTCTCTCTCTCCTTCGTTCTTCTTAACATTTCTCTTTCTCTTATCATCATTTTTTAAAATTCTCCCTCCTCTTTGTCTTCTCCATTCCCTACATTCCTCTCTCGTTTTTATTGTGTTTTTGTTTGTCTATTCTCTATTCATTCATCTCATCTGCATCTCCCTCCTCCTTTTGCTTGCTTGAGATCGTTGCAAGTCTGCAATTTGCTTGAAGTTGGGTTTCCAGGTCTTTCTGACTTGGTGCTTTCCGAGATCTTATATTTTATGGCTTATTTTACTGCGATGCTCTTCCCCTTTTTATCTGTTTTGCTGCTTGTTTATCTGGGCTTTTTTTCTTGTTATTTTTTTCTGTTTATTTTCTGTCTGTTTCATCTTCTTCCTGCTCTTCTTTTCCATTTCTTTATACAGTCACACACATACATATCCTTCCCATTGCTCTTTAAAAAAGGACATCCATTGCACAAGAAGGCTTGCAGTTGCACATGCATTCAAGGGGCAACATCGCTTTTCCCTGTTTTACAAACGCTCTCTGTGCTTGATAAGCGAGATACCTTTTTAGTATTTTTTTTCTGTGAGCAATGAGGAACGTTTGTTTTTTTATTGTTTAATTTCATTTGTATTTCTGTTTTTTTATTATTACAAGAGTTAGATAGTGTAATCTTGTGTATTTCTCTCCTTCTTTCTCTCTCTCTCTCTCTCTCTTTCTTTCCTCTGTCTCTCTCTCTCTGTCTCTCTCTCTCTTTTCTTTTTTTCTCTTCTCTTTCTTTCTCTCTCTCTTTCTTTCTCTCTCTTTCTTCTTTTCCCACTCTTCTCCTCTCTGTCTTTCTCTTGCTGTGCCCTTTTCTTCCTTTCTTCCTCCCTCTCTCTCTCTCTCTCTCTCTCTCTCTCTCTCTCTCTCTCTCTCCTTCCCTCTCCCTCACTTTCTCTTTCTTCCTTTCCTTATCTTCCTGTTTCTCTATTTCTCACGCTCACATTTTCCATCATATACCTGGTCTTAATTAACATGAGAAACACCTTTCAAAAAATAAACAAACGCTCTTTCCAAGTTATAATCGCTAACATGACTAGAATCAAGAATCCGAGTTGAGAATACCACTCTGTTCATATCACTGAATAATTTATCGTTCGTATTGTTCGACGCTAGCGAGCTCGAGATTAAAATGAAAAGAAAAGAAATTGCTTTGAATAATGTTCATTTGATTGTGTTCAAGTGTGTTCTGAACGTCGTATTGTACATTGTTCTTATTATATCGTGTTCAATAATTGTGTAATGATCTTGTTGTATATTGTGTGTTTTGTCCGCGCAGTGCATTGTCTCTATTGCGTAATATTTGTATTACGGTGAACTGATGACTTGATGTTCTTATTGTAAATTGTACGAAGTGAACTTTGTCCTGTTAACAGTCTATTAATTATAATGATAATATTATAGTGTTCTCATTGTACACTGTGCATATTACAAATTTTCTAAATTACATATTACTTGTAATACACAGTGCTTTTATTGTCGTATATCTATTGTTCTGTCTTATTGCATTGTACAATACGTATTGCACTTTATTGGTGTTGTAAAGTATTGCTTGTTTAACAGGAGATCCTTTGTCGGTTTTTGAAATACAAATATCTGGCAAATATTGGAAATATCTGATTCGTATCTTTTTTTCTTCTTATCTGATGAGTAGAAATTCTTATTTCTGACTTATTAAATGAATATTTGGGCTTATTCAACAAAACGCGTTTCTTTCCTGACCTATTCCCTCTCTCTCACCTCCCCCTCTCTCTCTCTCTCTCTCTCTCTCTCTCTCTCTCTCTCTCTCTCTCTCCATTTCACCACTTTCACATATACATCTCTCTTCT
>BOPN01001920.1:80000-87500 GCA_017312705.2 Penaeus japonicus
TCTCACAAGAAAAGGTTTTTGAGCAACATACGACGAGTCTCTCTCCTGCTCCTGCTCCCACACCTGCTCCCTGCCCTGCCCTCTTCTTTCTCCTGCTTCCTCCTCCTCCTCCTCCTCCTACTACTACTATTATTACTACTCTCCTTCTCCTCCTCCTCCTGTGCCTCTCGCTCTTCCTGCTCTTCTTCCTCTTTCTTCTATTCTTCCTCCTCCTCCTCTTCCTACCCCTTCTCTTCCTCCTCCTCCGCTTTCTTTTCCTTCGCTTTCTCCTCCTTATCTTTCCCCTCTTCCCCTTCCTCCTCCTCCTCTTCCTCCTCCTCCGCTTTCTTTTCCGTCGCTTTCTCCTCCTTATCTTTCCCCTCTCCCCCTTCCTCCTCCTTCTTTTCCCCCTCCTTCTCACCCTCCTCCTCTTCCTCTTCTTCTTAATCTACTTCATCCTCCATCTCCCACTCCTTCTTCCCTTCCTCTATCTGCTCCACCTACAACTCTACCTCTCCCCCTTCCTTCCCCCTTCCCCTTCCCCTCCTCTTACCTCCTCCACCTCTACCTCCTACTCCTCTACCTCCTCCTCTTACCTCCTCAACCTCTACCTCTTCCTCCTCTACCTCCTCCTCTTACTTCCTCAACCTCTACCTCTTCCTCCTCTACCTCCTCCTCTTACCTCCTCAACCTCTACCTCTTCCTCCTCCTCCTCCTCTTACTCCTCTCCCCCTTCTTCCTCTTCCTCTTCCTCTTCCCTTGCCTCGTCCGACATCGCGGGCCTCGAGGCAGAGTTGTAAATATTATACGAGATCCTCTCCTCCTCTCTCTTTCTTCCTTGTCCGCCATCTTGCCGGGTTAAAAGAAAGAGATTTCGGTGCTCGTTTTCTTCGTTTTTTTATTCTTTCTTTCTTTTCTCTCTCTTCGTCTCTTCTCTTTCTTTCTTTTCTAATTCTGGTTTATAGATTTTGTTATATATATATGATGATAGTAATAATGATTATGGGAGTAATTATGATAAAAAGGAAGATATTAAATATTGATGATGATGATAATGATACTAATGATGATAATATTGATAACGATCATTGTCATAACAATGATAATAATGATAATGATATGAGGATTATGATAATCATAAATAAAATCATAATGATAATGATTATAATTATTTTAATTATTATCATTATTATTAATATTGTCATTACTTTTACAATCATTACTATTATCATCATCCTTATTACCATAATTATCATCATCATTATCATTATTATCATCATTATTATTATCATCATAATATTAATGGTAATGATGATAATAATAATGATGAAAATGATTATGAAATAAAGTTAACATGATATTCATTATCATGGTGAGGATGATGATGGTCATAATAGTAATGATGATGATTATGACAATCACGGTGAAAATGCTAAAAGCACAAACAAAATTTTATATATATATATATATATATATATATATATATATATATATATATATATATATATATATATATATATATATGTATATATATATATATATATAGATAGATAGATAGATAGATAGATAGACAGATAGACAGATAAATGGATATTTAACTTAGCTAAAATATCATGATCTAAAAAAAAAAGAATTATATTCATTTATTCCAGAATCTAGAACTTTTGACTCGCATTAGGGTTGAATCTCAAAGACACCTTGATGTCTGCCAGATCCTGTTACCGAAATTGACCTCTTGTTTATTTGTTTGTCTGTTTTGTGCGTTTTTGTTTGTTTGTTTTCTTCGTTGCTTTTTGTTGTTGTTTTTTCTTTCTTTTCTCCATCGTTGTATCTCATTTTGCTTCTTGCTCTCACTTCTTCTCCTATTTTCTTTATTTCTTTTTCTTCCTGGATCTTTGGTTCTTATATTGTTTTCTTCTCGTCTCTCCCTCTGTTCCCTCGTTATTGCTTCTTTGTATTTTTTTCGATTATCTCTTCTTTTTCATCATTCTTCTTTTTAATTCTTTGCCTTTTCCCCTTTCCTCTTTATCTGTTTGTTTTTTGTGTTAGCTTTCTTTCTCTTTTTCTTTCCTCTTTTCTCTTTTTTCTCTCCTTATCTTATTCACCTTCTTTTCTCTTTCCTCCTCTCTGCCATCTTATCTCCATTGTTTACTTCTCCTTTCCAGGTATCCCTTTTTATCCATTTTCTCTCACTTCTCTCTTTCCCTCTCCCCCTCCCCCCAACCTCCCACTCCCTCTTCTTCCTTCCCCCTCCCCCAGCACACCCCTTTTACCCCACCCTAACCCCTATCTTCCTCGCCCCAAATTCCTTCTTTTGTCCCCTCTCTCTCATTTTCCCCTTCACTGTCCCCTCACTCGGATCGTTTTGTTTTGTTTTTTTTTGCCTTTACGCTTGTCTATTCCTCCCTCGGTGCTTCTTTTTCTTCTCCCTTTCATTCCCTCTCCTTCTCTTATCTACCCTTACCTCCCCTTTCTTCACTCATTCCTCAATTTTCCTCCCCTGTTTCCTCTCTGTCCTCCCCTTTCCTTCTGCCTCCTTCCCTTTCCTCCTCTTTCGCCGTTTTCTTTCTCCTTCCTCCCCTCTCCTCTTCTTTCCTCTCCCATTTCCCCCTCTCCTCCCCCTCCTCCCTCTCCGCTCTTCCTTGCTTCTCCACCTCCCCCTTCTCCCTTTCCTCTCCTCCTCCCCCCTCTCCCTTACCTCTCCTCCTCCCTATCTTTCTACTATCCTCCATCCTATCCTCCCATCTCATTCACCTCCTCTCCTCCTCTCCCCCTCTCCCCCTCCTCCCACCCCGCCTCTCCACCCTCCCCTTCCTTGAGAAGAGTTATTATATCTAAAAAAAAAAAAAAAAAAAAAAAAAAAGATGATAGAGCTATCGCTTGAAAAAAAAATCTAGGTACGGGGATTCCCCTGAGAGTGTCTTCCATCCTCTGCGTATCGAGATGAAGGAGATGCGGATGCTGATGATGAGATGATACGCAACGGCAGTGGAGAGTGACTGGCGGATCCTTTTCTTACGCGGCGATTTGAGAGGGGGGGTGGGGGGCAAAGAGAGAAAGAGAGAGAGAGAGGGGGGAGGGGAATAATGAGAGAGAGAGAGAGAGAGAGGATGGGGTAATGAGATATTGAGAGAGAAATAAAAAGAGTGGGTGGATGGGATAAGAGCGAGAGAGAGAGAGAGAGAGAGAGAGAGAGAGAGAGAGAGAGAGAGAGAGAGAGAGAGAGAGAGAGAGAGAGAGAGAGAGAGAGGTGGGACAGACAAACAGAAACAGATGCGAAGAACAAAGCAAGAGAACGTAAGAGAGAGAGAGAGAGAGAGAGATCTAAGTACGATGATTGTGGTTATTTTTTATGTTCTATCCATTTATCACTCAATCTATATATATCGTCTATATCTATATCTGTCTATCCACATCTGCATATATATATATATATATATATATGTATATATATATATATATATATATATATATATATATATATATATATATATATATATATGAATATATGTATGTATGTATGTATGTATGTGTGTATATATGTATGTGTATCTTCATCTACACCTATATCTATCTTACCTAACTCTCCCGATTTATTCGTCTATCTATTATATTTATTTACAAACCCACATCGACTATCCACTCCCCCTCCCACCCTTAGCTTGGATAGAAGCCAGAATGTAACCCTGCTTTAGCACGTGGAAACCATACACACCAGACCTTCCATTGCTGTGTTTACGTAATGTACGAAATGGGAATCTGTTACGGTGATGGGCATGTACTGGCGTTTGTTGGAGTATAAACAAGTTTTTGTTAATTTCTCGTTTCTTTTTCTCTTATCCCCCCCCCTCTTGATTTGTTTTTGTTTATTTTTCTATTTTCCTCTATTCTTTTTTTTTTCTTCCATTCCCCTACCTTCCGTTTCCTCTTGTCCCAATTTTTATCAGTCATTTTTCTCTCCTACTTCTCTTTCTCTTCCTCTTTTCTTTTTTTCTTTTTTCCTATCCCTATTTTCTCGTCTTTTCCTTTCCGTTGTCTATCCCTTCTTCTTACCTTCTTATTTATTTATTTTTTCCTTCTCTTTCCTTCTCCTCTTCCCCTCCTTTTCCTATAATTTCTTCCAATTCTCCCCTCTTCTTTCTCCTCCTTCCCCTCCTCCGTATTTTTTCTTTCTACTTCTATTCTTCTTCTTTCCATCTACCCTTTTTCTTCTCCTCTCGTTCTTCCCAATTCTCCTCTTTTTCCCCATCCTTCCTGGCCTTTATATTTGTTACCTCTTCTCCTCTCCTTTTTTTTCCCTCTTTCTTCCTTTCTTCTCTTATTCTCTCCTGCCATGCCCCTTTGTCCTCTTTTTTTCCCCTTTCCTTTCTTTTCCTCTCGTCCTCCCCAATTATTGCCTCTTCCCCCTCATCCCCCACCTACCTCTTTTCCTTCCCTCGTGCTTCTTCCCTCCTTCTTTTTCTTCTTCTCTATCCCTCTTCCTCTTTTCTCCTTCTTACTTTTCCTCCTTTTCTCTCCGCTCATTCCTTCCGATTCTCCTTTTATTCCTCCTCCTCCTCCTCCTCCTCTCTCCCTCCCCTCTTCCTACTCCTTCTCATTTTCATTTTCTTCTTCTCCTCCTCCTCCTCCTCCTTCTTATCCTCCTCCTTCTCCGTCCCAGTTCTCTCGGACCTGTTGCTCTTAGGAGTTGAATTACCTGCCTGTTTGTATGTTTGTTTGTTTGTTTGTTTGACTGGTCATTGGAAGGTTCCTTGTTTATGCTCACTCGTTTGTTTGTTTTTTGTTTTATTAGTTTTCTTATTTTTTGTTGATTTATCTCACTTCATATTTGTTTTTTAGGCTTGAATACGAGCTATTTATTTTCCTACCTTTCTGTGCCTGTGTGTGTGTATGAGTATGTGTGTGTGAGTGTGAGTATGAGTATGAGTATGAGTATGAGTATGAGTGTGAGTGTGAATATGAACATTCTGAATTCGAAGCGTAATTGAAGGCTTATGATGAATGTCACACAACTACTCAAAAATTGGAATGCGGAAATAAGAAGTAGTCTTGTCTTTTCTTTTCCTTTTTTGCACTTTATGCATTTTATGTTATCATTTTTCTGTAATAGAATAGTTAAGAATATCTATTATGTGAGACTATCTGTATGTGTTGTATTTGTTTGTGTTTGTTCGTGTATATGTGTGGGTGGACGTGTTTTGTACTTGTGGGTGCATGTACGTTCATGTGTGTGTTTTGTACATGTGGGTGTATAATATGGCCTGTGTGTGTGTCCAAGTATCAATGTGTATAAACGTTTTTTTTAATATACATCATGTTCTTATGTATTTGTTTACCCTTAATCTGTAAGCTCTCAAGAGAATCAAACAATTTACCCCTTCTAGATACTTGCCTCTGCGAAACACATACTGAACACATACCATCAGGTTTACATTAGATAATAGACTAGATGCCTCGATTGTTTACTTATCTGATAAGGGGCCGGGGGAGTAAACAAGGATTTATTGGCACGCAGGCTTAAATTCTGTATAAGATTTGATTTGTGGCTTCTGATTTTTGATGAAGAGGATAGATTTTTAAAAAATAAAAAAAATAAAAAAATAACAGCGGATAAATAGATAAAAAGGTTGGTGGATAGATGGATAAAAATATTGGTTGATAGATAGATTGATGGGTGGATAGGAAGATAAATAGATATAGAGGTGACTAGATAAACAGATAGAAATATAGATGGATAGATAGATAGATAGACTGGCGGATGGTTGGATAGATAGAAGGATGATACATAAATAGACAAACAGATATAGAATTAGAAAGATGGAAACGTAGATAAATAGATATAGATATATATATACAGATAAAAAGATAAACTATATTCTTCATTTATTTCCTTAACTCCCTTTTTTTCCCTCGTGTCCCCAACCGCTGCGTTAAATCACCAAGAACCAGTCAAGATTTAATCAGAAAGTATAATCAACTCGGCAAGTAGTTACGTGGTTGACTGGCGGTGGATATTTGCCCTGTCACGTCACGCATTCCCACGTGTTAAGCGGTGACTTCGTGACGCGTTGCTCGAGAAGTGAAGAAGAGAAATAAGGAGGTTCGCTATTATATTTTCGGAGAGAGGGGAGCGGGATAGGGGGGATATTGGGAGTGGGGGATAAGGAGGGGGAGGTAGGGAGAGGAGACGAGGGGTATAGGGAGAGGGAGGGAGGGAGAGAGAGAGAGAGAGAGAGAGAGAGAGAGAGAGAGAGAGAGAGAGAGAGAGAGAGAGAGAGAGAGAGAGAGAGAGAGAGAGAGAAAGAAAGAAGGAGAGTGAGGAACGGAGATGTTTTTTTCTCTCTGGTAAAAAATGGAATACGATAATATTGCTATACATTTTCATCTTCAGATTTCTTCTTCATTTCCCAAAAGTTTGCAATCATGCAACCCAAAATTTCATCCTGTGCAATTTAGAGTTCATATCTATTACTGTTCTATTTACATGCATTTTATACTGGAATCCGGAATGACATGCAATATGACTTTGAGAATTTAAATTTGAGAGAACGAGTAATATTGAAATGAATGTCAACAATCGCATAATTGCTCACGTGATTACGAAATGACAATTTTTTTTATTTCATTTTCATTTTTTTTTTTTTTTTGCAACCTTCGAAAATAATTCGAATAAAACAAAAACATAAAAGCAAAAACAGTATTGTATTTTTTATCAATTGACTGTCTTTTATGCAATTGGTTATTTTTTTTTATGATTTTTTTAATCTATTTTTTGTGACGATTTTTTGGGCTGATGAACATCATTAGTTTCTTTAAAGTTTTATTGACTTGGTTTCAGTGATATTCAATGACTCATGCTTTTGTTGTTGTTGTTTTCAGCTTCCAATAGTATCACATATGCTCCAAAATAAACCATGACATGGGCGTGGCGAGTCATATATACCCTAGTCACCCCCTGCCACCCCCCTCCCCCTCACTGATACCCTTCTACCTCCTGCCCTTGTCACCCGGAACTCCTCCCCCTCTTCCCCCCTTCCCCCCGCCACCTATTCATGCCCCTGTACCCCCCCCACACCCTCCCACACCCCGTTCCTTATGCCCCTTTACTGCCTCCCCCACCCACCCTCATCACCCTATCCTCCTACCCCCACCCCTCACCCCCACCCCAACCTAACCTATCCTCCTATCCTCCTGCCTCCCCCGCCCTCACCACCCTACCCTCCTACCCCCACCCTCACCACCCTACCCTCCTATCCCCACCCTCACCACCCTACCCTCCTACCCCCACCCCATCCTAATCTATCCTCCTACCTCCCCCACCCTCATCACCCTCTCCTCCTACCCCCACCCCCACCACCCACCCCAACCTAACCTATCCTCCTATCCTCCTCATCTTCCTTCTCTTCTCATCGATTCCTTATCTGAAGAAAAAAACACGGATGATTTCGTTTCAGACACGGATCAAAGGACCTTAACTCCCCTATCCCCTCCCCCTCCCCCTCCCCCACCCAACCTCCCTAC
>BOPN01001920.1:92500-97500 GCA_017312705.2 Penaeus japonicus
TCTGTCTGTCCATCCCCCCCCCCCCCCCCCCACACACACACAACCACTATCGTTCGTGTGTGTACGTAAATAAGTGTTGAATATCATTTTTTTTTTTTTTTATTGCGATGCATTGCCTTTGTGGATTAATCCTTTGGTAATGCCGGTAACGCTGCAATTAGGCCCACGTTGCAGAGCTATTGTCTTTCCAAAACACGGAGTTTCCGTTACCATTTCACGGGCTGATCGGGTTATAACAAAAAGTGGTCTGTGAAGAATTCAAACCCACAAACGAAAAATATAAACAAAAGCATCCGATTCTATGTCATCAGGACGAACGATCAGATCCGGTCACATAAAGCATTATCACGTAGGTGGGGAGGGATTGGGGGGTGGGGGATGGTGGGGGGGGGGGTGAGGGATAATACTGCATTCGAAGACCGAAATCACGAGAGTTACGAAATATATCGACGCTAAATGCTACGCTATGGGCTATCTAAGACTTGAGGACCTTGTAGAATATTCTTTACCGCGATCACTAGGAATCAGATTTCCTCATATAATGCATTATCACATACGGTTAAAGAATGCTGCATTCGTGAACCCTACATCACGAACGTCATGAACTATATTGACATTAGGTCTTGTGTTATGGACCACGACAGACATCTGGGCGTCGGAGTTGTGTTGTTATTGATGTCACTCTTAGATCAGTGGAGGGATGTCTCCTTCAATACCGAATTGTGGCTTGGTGTGTTGCATCCAGTTGCAGGAGAAATTCGGAGCGAGGAGGAGGAGGGAGAGATGGAGGACAAAGGAAGGAGGAAGAGATGGAGGGGGTGTTGGTGGTGGTGGTGGTTGAGGAGGAGGAGGAGGTGTGGCAAGGTGACAACGAGTACGAGGAGGAGAAGAGATGGTGATGATGATGATGATGATGATGATGATGATGATGATGATAATGATGATGATGATGATGATGATGATGATGATGATGATGATGATGATGATGAGGAGGAGGAGGAGGATGGGGATGAGGAGGAGGAGGATGGTGACAAGGATGATACCCTTGACGATGAAGATGAAGATGAAAATGATGATAATGGTGAAGAAGAAGAAGAAGAAGAAGATGAAGCTGAAGACAAGGCCTCAGCCGTTGACGATTTCTGCAACAGCCGATAATTCTTGCGTTGAGAATGCAAAACGTCCTAATCCAGGAGCTAACTGCTAACTGTCCTCGCAATGGAGATAGACGGAAGGCTAGCACACAGAGGAAAATGGAAATGAAGCAGGGAAATAAGAGGAAAGAAATTATGAGGATTAGAGGACAGAGCCAATGTAGAGGGGGAGAAAAAGGTAGAGAGAAGAGAAAGGGAAAAGGAAGGGTATTTCTGCTAGGGAGAGAAAGACTAAATGAGGTGGACAGAGATAGAGAAAAAGAGAGATAGGAAGAGAGAGAGATAAAGAGAGGGAGATAGATAGGAAGGAAGAGAGATAGAGGGATATTAATATACAGATAGGGAGAGAGTCGTAAAGAGAAATACAGGAACGGAGGGGAGAGAGATAGAGAAAACCAATAAAGATAAACAGAGAGCGACAGATAAAGATGAAGCGAAAGAGAAACATTAACAAATTAGAATGACACGACAAAAAAAAATACAAACTTAAAAGAAGACAAAAAATAAAAAATAAATAAATAAATAAATAAAATAAATAAAATAAAGATAAAAAAACAGCACCATACCAAGAAAAAAAAAAGGGAAACGAACATCCAAAAAAAATACGCTAAAACGAAAAAAAAAAAATAAATAAAAAGTACGGTTCTTTGGCAAAGTCTTCGGACGATCTATCGGCGATCTAAATGACTTGCCGTGTCTTACGATTCTGCGCTAGATTGGGGGCTTTGAAATAGACGCCAGCGCTAAATCGAGCGTAATATTTGCCTGGGTTTGGAGAGATAGAGAGACAGAGAGAAATGGGGAGAAAGCGAGAGAGGGAGGGGGTGGAGGGAGGGAGGGGAGAGGGGGGAGGGAGGGAGAGAGAGGGAGGGAGAGGGTGGAGGGGGGGAGGAGGGAGGGAGGGAGGGAGAGAGAGAGAGAGAGAGAGAGAGAGAGAGAGAGAGAGAGAGAGAGAGAGAGAGAGAGAGAGAGAGAGAGAGAGAGAGAGAGAGGGAGGGAGAGAGGGGAAGACAGAGAGAAAGGGGCTAATACAGAGACAGATTCAGAGAGAAAAATAGAGAGAACGAGAGGGGGGGTTGGGGCTTATAGAGAGCAATCTTGTGGGGAAAAAAGAGAGATATCCCGAGGGAGAAAGGGAAAGAAAAAAAAAAAAGAGTAGAAAGGGTAAAGATTTTCTTCAAAGACGTTTTGTTTTGGGTTTCAAGATTACGTTCAAATCAGAGGAATCCCCAGCAAGCATTTTTTTTTTCTTTTTTTTTTTTTACTCTTGCATTTCATAGTCTTGCTTTATCTTGTTTTTATAACTGCTACAACGATTTTTTTCTATTTCTATCACAATCATCGCCACCATCATCTTCATTATCATCATCATCGTTTTTATCATCACCATCATCGTCACCATCATCGTCATTACCATCACCATCATCGTCCTTGTCATCACCATCATCGTCATTATCATCACCATCATCGTCACCATCATCGTCAATATCATCATTATCATCACCATCATCGTCACCATCACCGTCAATATCATCATTATCATCACCATCATCGTCACCATCACCGTCATTATCATTGTTGTTCTTGTACTTGCAATCACTGCTATTACCATTACCACTGCAATCAACAGCACAAGCGAGAACAATATGCTATAAACAAAATAAAGAATAGGATTTCTTTTTTTCTTTCTTTCTTTTCTTTTCTTTTCTTTCTTTTCCTAATTTGGTCAAAAGGGAAAATCAGTTTAGCATAACTCAATACTATAAGTTGTTTTGAATCAAGTCTGTTATGGAGGAGACGGTTAAGTACAAAGAAATGGAAAAACAAAACAAAAAGAAAAAACGTTCTGGTTGCCAAATATGTGGGAGACAGCAAGGAGGAAAAAGAAAATATGAGAGAGGGTGAGAGAGGGAGAGGGGAAGAGAAAGTGAAAGAGAGAGAGAGGGTGAGGAAGGGAGGGAGAGGGAGAGAGAGAGAGAGAGAGAGAGAGAGAGAGAGAGAGAGAGAGAGAGAGAGAGAGAGAGAGAGAGAGAGAAAGAGAAAAAGAAAGAAAAAAGAAAGAAAGAAAGAGAGAGAGAGAGTAAGAAAGAAGGGAAGAAAGAGAGAGAGAGAGAGAGAGAGAGAGAACAAGAGAATAAGAGAAAGGGACCAAGCTAGAAAAGCAGAGAAAGAAAAGCGAGAGAAAATTCCTTTCTCTTTATTTACCTTCAGATATAGTAGGTTTTTCGTTTTGGATTCGGATGAGCTTACAGCTAGAGGGGAGAAGGAGGGGGAGGAAGAGGAGAGGGGAAGAGGGGGGAGCCTTATCCCCCCCCCCTCCCCTCCACCTTTTCTGTAATGACCTCATGCATTCTCATCGTGGATGAGATTCAAGTCTACCCCCCCATCCATCCCCCATCCTCCCCCCACCCATCTTTGTTTTCTATCTCGCTTATTCTTATTTTCCTTTCCCTCTCCCCTTTCATTCCTCTTCCCTCTCCCCTTTCATTCCCATTCCCTCTCCCCTTTTACCCTCCTTTTCCCTCTCCCCCCCTAAAGTTTTACTTTTCATCTCTCTCGCTCTATTAATTCATTAAGCTTTTCTTTTTTCGCTGTTTTTTCTCTTTTTTCTATCTCACTCTCACTCTCTTTCTGTCTCTTACTCTCTCTCTCTCTCTTTCTCTCATTCTCACTCTCTTTCTCTCACTCTGTCTCTCCACCTTCGTATCCCGTCGCTTACCTTTTTGCCGCCCACGATAACCTCCCATCATGTTCTCCACGCCCATAACTCAAAGCTCCGCCCACTTCCCACACCTAAATGCCCTCCGCCGCTATAACATCCATCCTCCTCTCCCCCGCCCACACGCCCACTCCTTCCTACCCAACCCACCCACTGGTCCATCATTCCCTGCTGACCTTGCCCGCCCTGATTATCTTATCTATCTCATCTAGCCCACTCTTACGCTAACTCACTTACCCACCCCTTTCTACTTACCTTACCTCATTTACCCCCCCCCCCCCCCTTCTCCTTACGCCTCTTACCCATCATCTCTACCTAACCCACTCTCCTTTGCCCTTCTTATCCACCCTACTTACTCTACCCACCTAACCCACCCAACCTAACCCACCCCAACCCACTCTTCTTTACCCTTCTTTACTCAACCCACCCCCATCTCACCCACCTTAACCCACCCACCTACCCCCGGCTTTCCCCCAATTGGGCAATTCCTTTTCCAATTTCCTGTCATCCTATTAATCCTTATACACTCTCACTCTCATTTTCTGTTCATTCTAAACTTCACCTTCACGTTCGGGTTTCGGGCTTGACCCCTCACTCTGGCTCACTCTGACTCACTCTGACTCACTCTGACTCACTCTCATCTCACCCTTGATGTCTGGGGGATGTGTCTTTCCCTCACCCTTCATATATATATGTATATAATAATGATATGTATATATATATATATAAATATGTATATATATATATATATATATATATATATATATATATATATATATATTTACGGTATCTATCTGTATAGCCTGTTTCCGTCCGAGGTCCTCCCTTCTGCCACGCCGCCAGGGCTCTCGTCTCATTATCTCGCAGTCCTCGGTGGCTCTTGGGTCTGTCGCCTTTATTTCGGCTTCACTTTTGACGTTTCTTTCTTATGTGATTCATACTCTCTTTCCATCTCTGTTTGATTGCCTGTCTGTCTGTTTGTCTCTGTATCTGTATCATTCTCTCTATCTCTGTCTCTCTATTCTCTCTCTCTCTCTCTCTCTCTCTCTCTCTCTCTCTCTCTCTCTCTCTCTCTCTCTCTCTCTCTCTCTCTCTCTCTCTCTCTCTCTTATATATATATATGTATA
>BOPN01001920.1:102500-105000 GCA_017312705.2 Penaeus japonicus
CGAAAGGTCATTGGGTCAAAACAAGGTCACGGAAATTTCTTTTTGTGGATTCGGACGAACAGCAGTTAAAAGCGAAAGCCTCTCTTACAGAGTCGATATAAAGCTGATAAAGCCTTTCAAGTATGGCTAATGGAAAGATTATAAAATCGATGGAAATCCTTTGTATATAGCGGCCATAAAGATTTTCTAAAAATCAATGAAAAGATCGTTTATGTAGTTAATACACAAATGTAAAATAGACATGAAGGCCTTTCTGCACAACCTTTCTATAGATTTCAGTTTTCACAGCCAATGCAAAGATAAAAAGTCGATAAGTCATTCTATACAAATATTGTACAGACATTTGGTCGATAGAGAACCAGTGTAAGAAAATAAAGTACATATTAAGCTATTTGTCACAACCAAGTAAAGGTTCAAAATGGATATCTAGCCCTTTTATACAGCCAATATATAAAGTCAACATAAAGCCCTTCAACGAATTCAATATAAAGACAGCTTAAAGCGAATGCACGTACTACATCCTCGCTGATAGTAAAAAAAAAAAAAAATGTCACAGAGAGACAGCTCGCCAGATGGCACGCGCTGGATGTCCCTGGCTCACATTTATTATTGTAATCTGGGTGAGAGTGTGTGCTTTACCTCACTGTCTGTTTTTGGCACCGGGGGCAGGGGAGGGGCAAGGGCAATGGTAGAAAAAAGATGGGGGGGGGAGGGGTGTTATTGTATGTGACCTGAGATTCGTGAGATCCGAAGACACAAGATCCGAGACACTAGATTCGTGATTTTAAACTCAGGTCTCGAAACTCAAGACTCGAAGCCTGAGAACCAAGACTCGAGACCTAAGATTCGAAACCCAAGACTCGAAACCTGATATCCCAAGACTAAGGACCGAACCCGAAACACCGAACCCGAAACACCGAACCCGAAAACACCGAACCCAAAACCCTAGTCAGTCCTCCCAAACCGAGCTTGCAACCCAGTAGTAGTAGAGTGACGCGGCGTTGATCAGAGGCTAATCAAGGAGCAATTAAGACTTCGATCAGCTGATTTGCAAACCAAAGACCCGAACCGGGAGACTGAGAGGGTCTGCCTGCCCCGCGTGCCTATGGGTGGACTCGCTCAAAGGGAGAAGGAGTGACAGGGAGAGAGAGAGAGGGGGGGGGGGGAGAGAGAGAGAGCGAGGACAGAGAGGGAGGAAGGGAGGGAGAGACAGAGAGGATTCAGTTGTTTCCTTGGAAGGTTGGGAGAAAGGGAGAAAGAGAGGGAGAGGGAGAAAGGGATAAAGAGCAAAAAGCAAGAAAGAGAGGAGGAGGGAAAGAAACGTAGTGCAAAAAAGTAGAAGGTGGGAGAGATGGATCATGAAAGAGAGGAATAGTAAGAAAGGATATGAAAGAGAGACGCCCACTCTTTATCCATTCAAATTAAATTCAAAAGCAAGACAAGAACGTGACTTATTAAACATTTCCTCCCCCTCCCACCTCTTAACGCCCCCCCCCCCCTTCTCTGCTCTTAACCCTCCTCCCACCTCCGCCTTCTCATCTCTTCAACTACCATCCACTGTCTTTTCCTCAGCTAAAAACACACGCACCACTCTCTCTATTTTCTCTCTCGCTCGCTCTTTCTTTTACCCTCCCTCCTCTCTCTTTCTCTTTCCTTCTTTCCCTCTTTCCATCCCTCTGCTTCCCTCCCACCTTCCCCTCCCTCTCATTCTCCCTTCTCTCTCGCTCGCTCTTTCTTTTTCCCTCCCTCCTCTCTCTTTCTCTTTCCTTCTTTCCCTCTTTCCCTCTCTCTGCTTCCCTCCCACCCTCCCCTCCCTCTCATTCTCCCTTCTCACTCTTCTCTCTCTTTCATTTCCGTCCCTCCCTTCTTCCTTCCCTTCCTTCTTCCTTCCCACCTTCTCTTCCCGCCCTTCCCTCCCTCTCATTTCCTTCCGTGTTCCTGCAAAGCCTTTGAGGATGCGGAAGTGAGGAATAATTAAACAGACGGAGTCAAGGTGCCATGACGATGATTGCTGGTGGCGGCGGCGAGAAGCGACACCCGAGGGCCACTGTGCCAACGGAGGCGATGCCAACAGTGCCCGCGATATGGGCACAGTGTTGCCAGGTGTTGTCAGCCATCGCCTCGCCTCACCGCTGTCACGGCTGTTCGGCACCTTTTGCTTCGTGTTTGTTCTGGGAAATTTCCATATGGGAGGGTATGATATAGAGACAAAATTCTTTTTTTCTCTCTCTCTCTCTATCTCTCTCTCTCTCTCTCTCTCTCTCTCTCTCTCTCTCTCTCTCTCTCTCTCTCTTTCCCTCTTTTCCTCTTTCCCTCTTTCCCTCTTTCCCTCTTTCCCTCCCTCTGCTTCCCTCCCACCTTCCCCTCCCTCTCATTCTCCCTTCTCACTCTTCCCCCTCCTTCATTTCTTCCCTCCCTTCTTCCTTCCCACCTTTCCTTCCCGCCCTTCCCTCCCTCTCATTCTCCCTTCTCACTCTTCCCTCTCTTTCATTTCCGTCCC
>BOPN01001920.1:117500-125000 GCA_017312705.2 Penaeus japonicus
GGGTGGGAGGGGGAGAGGAGAGAAGAGCGTGGGTGTGAGTGTGGGGGAAGGGGGAAGGGGGGAGTGAGGAAAGGAGAGGAGCGAGGAAGGGGGAGGTAGGAGGTAGGGTGGATAAGGGGTAGGGAAGTAAGAGGGGGAACAAGGGAGAGGGGGGGAGAGGGATAGAGATAAAATTGAAGAAGGAGGATAGTCAGAGGGAGAAGAAAGGAGGGGGGGGGGGAGGATGTAGAGACTTATGGAGTTCCTCTTTTGTTATTTGTCTGATGTAATCCTTACGTCATATCGATCTAAAACTGTTAAACAAGATTGTGATAAGATTTTTTTTTTTTATTTCTTGACTGACTTTGTCCTCATTGCATCATCCTCATCACCTTTATCTACATAAAAAATCATCATCATCATCATCATCATCGTCACCGTTATCGTCATCGTCATCGTCATCAGCAGAAAGAAAGTCTATGATGCATCGACAGTTACAATGACAAGAAATTAATTCAGCTCAGATAAAATACTGCCATCTCTCTCTCTCTCTCTCTCTCTCTCTCTCTCTCTCTCTCTCTCTCTCTCTCTCTCTCTCTCTCTCTCTCTCTCTCTCTCTCTCTCTCTCTCTCTCTCTCTCTCTCTCTCTCTCTCTCTCTCTCTCTCTCTCTCTCTCTCTCTCTCTCTGATGCATCGACAGTTACAATGACAAGAAATTAATTCAGCTCAGATAAAATACTGCCATCTCTCTCTCTCTCTCTCTCTCTCTCTCTCTCTCTCTCTCTCTCTCTCTCTCTCTCTCTCTCTCTCTCTCTCTCATTCTCCCTCTCTGTCTCTCTCTCTCTCTCGCTCGCTCGCTCTCTCTGTCTGTCTATCTGTCTTTCCGTGCTTCCTTTCACTTTAAAATAATTTATTTATTCATTCATCTAATTTTTCATCATTTAATCTATTTTCATTCATAAATCTTCTCTCACTTCTGTATGTAGTGTGCATGTGTGTGTGTGTGTGTGTGTGTGTGTGTGTGTGTGTGTGTGTGTGTGTGTGTGTGTGTGTGTGCGTGCGTGCGTGCGAAGGGAGAGAGAGTTAAAACAAGGCAAGTATGCGAGATAATCAATATGTCTCTATCGTGCGGTGTGTGTGTGTGTGCGCTCGCGCGCGTCCATGTGTATGTGTGTGTGTGTGTGTGTGTCTGCATGTCTGCATGTTCGCTAACATAGCCTTTAATCTCGAGCTGTTGCTATCTCTCCCATCCCTCAGTAGCCTCCTTACTATCTGGGCTACTTCCCCTTTCCTCGCTCGGGGCTTTAAGGCTCATAAATCTACTGGTCTAGCGCGTACCTTTCGCCTCTGCGAGTATTTGATGCATATCACTGTCTTCTTCGCCTGCGCTGTCTTCTCCATGACGCCCTTTAACGCCCCCCCCCCCTCCCCCGACTTTCTACTCCCCCCCCCCCCCCTCCCCCATGATGCTCCTTCTTCTCCTACCTCCCTCCTTGCTCTACCCCCCCCCACCCCCCTCACCCCAATCCGTCCCTTCTCCCGCTTCTCCTTTTTCTTCTGTCTTCCTTCTTTTCTCTCTCTTCCTTCTTTTTACCATCTTTCTTCATCCATCCCCATCTACTTTCTTTCTTACAAGCTCATCCCCTTCATTTGTTTTCTCATTCCCCTATCTTTCTTCTTCTCCCCAATCCCCTTCCCCTCTCCCTACCTCTCCTGCCATCTTTTTCTTCCTCTGTCTCTTTTCCTCACCCTCCCCATCGCCGTTCCTCCCCTCCCTCCCTCCCTCCCTCCCTCCCTTCCCTTTCTTCCCCACGAATCCCTCGTTTGTCCACCCTCTTCCCTCTCCCCTGCCTTTCCCTTAACCCTTTTCTTCCTCCCCATCCAACTCTTCTTTCTCCCCCACCCCCCTCCTTCGTTCCTCCTCCCCCACCTCCCTCCTCCCCCCCATCCTGCCTTTTTCTTTCTCTCCCTCCAACCCTTTCTCCTCGACTCCCCCTTCCTCATACACCTTACCCCCTTTCCCCCTACCCTTTCCTACCCTTCCCCTCCCTTCCACCCTTGCCCTACCCCCTACCACACCCCACACCCCTGCCCTTCTCCCCCCCCCTCCCCCCCTTTCCAAAGGCATAAATAATTGCCAACGACCTATCGAAAATGCTCTCCCGGACTGCACTCGCACCATTCCGGTTACGACTGGGATTGTATTTGTTGCACAGTGGGTTTATAAACTTAGATTGTGTTTTAGGTGTTTTTTTTCTTTTTTACTTTTTTAATTTTTTTTATCTATTTATTTATTTTGAGAGATAGATAGAGAGAGAGAAGATAAGAAGTAGGTAGATAGATAATACAGATATAAACATGAATACAGATAGATATAGGTAGATAGATACATAGATAGTTAGTTTGATGGATTGATGAATAAATAGATAGATAGATAGACAGATAGATGGATAAGTGAATAGATACTTAAACAGATATATAGATAGATACATAGATAGCTAGCTAGCTAGATAGATAGATAGATAGATAGATAGATAGATAGATGAATGAATAGATATAGATAAATGAATAGATAGATAAATAAATGAATGGATATATAGATAAATTAATAGATAGATAGGTAAATGAATAGATAGATAGATAGATAAATAGATAGATAGATAGAGAGATAGATAGATATATGGATAAGTAAATAATTACCTAGATATCTAGATAGATATCTAGATAGATGAATGATAGATAGATAGATGAATGGATAAATAGATAGATGAATGAATAAGCAGATAGATAGATGAATGAATAATCAGATAGATAAATACGTATACATAAACAAATATATGAAATAAATACAAAAGAGATAAGCTCTGAAAAAAAAGGTTTTATTAATTCTAAGGCGGAGTCCCTGTGCGTGCGCCTAACCACTCCTTCGGCTAAAGCTATGCATGAGTTCTTCGCAACCTCGGCACGTGGTCGTTATGTCAACCCACTTCAACCTCAACTCCTTCTTTTCCCCTCTGTCTTTCAAATCCTTTCCTCTCTCTCTCTCTCTCTCTCTCTCTCTCTCTCTCTCTCTCTCTCTCTCTCTCTCTCTCTCTCTCTCATTTTTTTTCACTCTTTGTCTCAACTTTTTTTTTTACTCTTACTCTCAACTCTTTTCTCTCTCTATCTCTCTCAGCTATTTTTTAACCTTTTCTCTCCTAACTCTTTTTTCACTCTTTATCTTAACACTTTTTCCCTCTTTTTTCGTTTTTCGTTCTCACAACACATTTTTTTTTTACTCACCCACCCATCACCTCACCCACCCACCCACCCACCCACCCACCAACCCTCTCCCACCCACCCACCCACCCACCAACCAACCCACACCATGATTTTTCTTCCTTGCAATTCCTCTACCCTTCTAATCTCCTCCTTCTTTGTCGCAACAGAGAGAGCTGTAGGTCTTCTGGTGATCCTTCAGCTTAGCTCGACGCTCTCCATCGTTCCCGACTGTACATCTCCCTCAAGAGACAAGAATTCTTTATACTAGGAACTAGAATTCTTTATACACAAGCCCTCGAAAGACGTTCCGCTTTAAACTCTTGTTTATGGACATCTCTCTCTCTCTCTCTCTCTCTTTCTCTCTCTCTCTCTCTCTCACTCACTCTCTCTCTCTTTCAATGAGAATGTGCGCTTTGGCGTCGAGCCCATCAATATGTGTTAATGTACACATGTGCTTGTGAACGGACCTACTCGCAAAAAGGGGGACGCTGCCGCCTACTGGTTCTGTTTTGATACAAGGGAAGGGGGTTGTTAGTGGGGTTGTACAGGACCCTTGGGAAAAGGGTTGTACAGGACCCTTGGAATAAGGGTTGTACAGGGCTCTTGGAAAAAGGGTTGTACAGGACCCTTGGAAAAAGGGTTGTACAGGACCCTTGGGAAAAGGGTTGTACAGGTTTCTTAGGAATGGGTATACATAGGTGTTGCAAGGGCTATTGGGTGGTATAGGTCTTGGGGAAGGGTACTACACTACTCTTGTGGAAGGGATAGTACAGGTATCTTCTTTTTTTCCCGATTTGTGGTCTTCACACCTGTTTGAGGTTTGCGTTTCTTGTGTGGGTGTGTCGTTCTGTTTCCTTGATCATAATATGGGAAGTTGGAGAGAGAGAGAGAGAGAGAGAGAGAGAGAGAGAGAGAGAGAGAGAGAGAGAGAGAGAGGGGGGGGGGGAGGGGGAGAATATCACAAAGAAGAGGAAATAGTGTGATGAGAGGTGAGAGAGAGAGAGAAAGAGAAAGAGTGAGAGAGTGGAAGAGAAAGAAGAAGAGTGAGAGAGTAAGAGAGAGAGAGAGAGTGAGTGATATGCGGGGGCGGAGGGGAGGGGGGGGGGGTTAGTGACTAGTATACAGGAGACGAAATTGCAAACAACCTCTTATTCCATTTCCTCTCCTTCGCATCTACATTCCCCCCTTTTCTCCTGCATTCTTCCTACCTTCTTCTCTCTTCTTCTACCTTCCTCCACCTCTTCCATCTCTCCTTTCTTCGCGTCATCATATTTCGCACTCCGTCCCATCTCCGCAACCATCAGGCCTCGAGCTCAGTGTTCCTCATTTCGCTTCGAGCCCCAGAGGAGAGAGGACGCGCGTGTGTCAGTTGGCTATTCTCGTGATTTGTCTGTCCCTCTCGCAAGCTGCGGTTAGTCGTCCTAGTCGTAGCCGTCTTCGTAGTCGTCGTCGTCGTCGTCGTCGCAAAATCTCGTTCGGGTCCCGATCGCCTCGTCCGAATGCGTTGATTTTGGGGGATGGTTTTTTTCGGTACTCTTTCGCGGGAGTTTTGGAAATGTTTTTTTGGATTTTTTTTTTTTTAGTTTTGTTTTGTTTTTGTTTGTTTTTTTGAGGGTGGGGTGGAGGGATGAGTCTTCGGGAAAGGGGGACAAGACGAGACACTTGCCGCTTACGAGGAGAGGAGCGCCTGTCTTCACTCTGGTGCACCTCTCTTGTCACTCTCCTCCTTCTCTTCCTCCTTCTGAGAGCCACGTGCGAGGGGAAGGAGGAGGAGGAGGGAGAGATGAAGGAGGGCATGTCCATCCCTCCCCCACCCCCACCCCCTCTATACCTTCGAGAACGAGTGCTTCATTATATACCGTCAAGATGTGGCTCGTATGTATATCTACGTGGAAGTGTGGGAAAGTGAGGGCAAAAGAGTGTGCTTATGGGGGGAGGGGGAGGGGGCAGAGGGGGACCGGATGGATGTCCGCCGTCCCTCCTCTGTGCCCAGACCCCCATCCCCCTCCTCCCCCTCCAAGACACCTGACTGTCATACAGGTAGAACACGTGAGTCAGTGATTGCAAACGAAGTGGATATACAGACTTCTCAATGCACAGAAAATAGAAAGATATGTGCGTATGCGTGTGCGTGTGCGTGTGCAAAACTATGTTATATTATACTTCGTGTTTTACATAGATAATAAGACAAAATCATAAAAGAAAGTGAGTATATACGGTGTGCAAAGTCCTTTACAAGTGGAAAAAAAGTGTAGACTACTCTCCCTCCTCCCATAAGAGAAAAGAATTTGTGATAAAACATGATAAACAAGTGCAATATCTCCCCCCTCTCCACATGTGCCCAAGCCCATCTCTTCTCCCGCCTCCACACACAAAAAAAAGTGTTAGGATAAGACAGAGCTAACCGTGTAAACAATGTTGAGATACACTGCATCACAGACCCTGACCCTCTTGTTTGAGTAGCTCCCTTTCCTATCTTGTTTAGTTCCCTCGCCCCCCTCTCCTCCATTTTGCTCTTTTTGATATATCTATTTTTCATCATTCTTTGTATCTCTACCTTTCTTTGCTCTGAACCCCTTTCTTTCCCTTCTTCATCTCCCCTTTCCTTCACCCTTCTTTACTCTACACCCCTTTCTCCACCCTCTGTATCTTATCCCTTCTTCACCCTTTGTATACATATCTTTCTTTACCCTAAACCCTTTCTTAACGTTCTGTATTTCTACCTATCTCTCCCTTTGTATTTCCGCCTTTTTTCATACTTTGTCTATGTCGATATCCTTCACATCTTTTATTCATTTTTTCTCTCATACTTATTCGAAATTGAATTACAATTGAATTTCCACAAGATTTATTTCTGGAATAGCTCGTTCCGTTTCGGTAATAAGTATATTCTTTCTATCTTTCTTTCTTTCTTTCTTTTATCTATAAGTGGAAGATGATGTGTTTTGGTAAGTGAGAAAACCCATTTAAAGTGTTGCATGGTAGGCGGGTGTGTCAGACTGTGTGAGCTTTAAACTGTGTAAGTTAGACTGAATGTGCGTCAGATTGTGTATATGTCAGACTGTGTGCGTCAGAGTGTATGCGCGAGTATGCTGGAACATGTGTTTGATATTTTTTTTTTTTTTTTTTGTATTTACCAAAATCAAATAGACAACATCCTGGGAAAATCTATACTCGATGTGGTATAATCACTTTGTAATTATGACGTTAGACTTTATTTATGTTTTAGGAGGTCAGTATCTCGGCTGATCTGAATGGATAATCTTATTAGATTGTATGCATTGCAATATGCAACTAGTTCAGGTTCAGGTTCAAATGTAATTGACCGGTATTAAAACGTAGGCTGACAAGTGTTTAGATTTGATTATCTTTCCCAAAAATATATAATATTCCAAAATCATATGATAAATCATATGCTCTGTAATGCCGTATCATTTGTTTTATGGAATACTTTCATGTAAAAAGGAAAAAGGATATACACCTTGGGTCATAACACCAAGTCATAACGCATTGCCTCTATAATTCGTCTTTATTCATCTGTAATACGTACCACGTTTCGTTCCCCCATATCACGTTTTCTATCAGACATAACGCTTCCTGCATGCGTTTTGATCAATCATAACGAGATCCGATCACGCGTAATGCGTTTTGAACCTTCTTAACGCGATTTGATTACACGCAACACCCTTTGATTCGTCTTAACGCGATCTGAAAATTTAAAAAACAAAAAAGCGAGTGTTCGGCCCCACATAACGCTATTCAACGCATAAATCCCACTATTAAACACGATCTGATAACTCACAAAGCACCCTGATCACATATACCGCATTCTAATAACACGCCACACTCATAATTATCTCATATTCCTGCAATGATGCAACCTACTTGCCAGCTCTAGACGATTCCAGAAAGCGTATCTCCTCCCTTTGTAAAAGAGGAATGACCTTTACTATATAAAGCCTGGTGACCTTTCTCTGTTTTCTGAGACTGTGGCCAGACTTAGGGATTGGTCGTGGACGGTGAGACATACCTGCTGGTCTTTGGTCTTAATCTGGGGAGTTTTTTTCTTTTTTTCGTTTCTTTTCTTTTCATTTTAAGGCCGTTATGAGGGATTGCGTTGATTGTTAGTGTTGTTATTATCATTTTTTTATTGTTATTGTTATTGTTTTTATTATGATTATTATTATTGTTATGATCAGTATTATTATCATGATGATGATTTCTGTCATTGATATCAAAATCATTGTAGTCATTATCATT
>BOPN01001920.1:127500-132500 GCA_017312705.2 Penaeus japonicus
ATCATTGATTAAAAGAATATCAAAGAAACCGATGAATAAGAATGAATTAGAATAAGAATAATGCATAATATATACACCAGATAAGTAATGTTACGACATTAATAAAAACATGACTGCTATTTTTTCTCCCGAAAACGAGGCCATTACTGATACAAATATCTATCAAAATCACGGCCAAATTAGGAAAAGACACGAATACTATATACCAAAAATCCACGAAACCACAGCCATTGTGACTTTCCGTCTTCTAAAGGGCTATATTTACAAGTAAACTTAAGTATGACTAGCTGTTCGTAGATTTGTCCCGTGCCAGCTAGCTTCTTCGGATGCAAGAGGGGTCTATATGCACTTTGCATCTTTCTTTTAAGGGAATTTCGCTCTAAATGACTTCCTTTTGAACTCCCATCCCCATGATTTCTTCCATGAAGATCTTTCACCCCCTCCCCTCTTCCCCCTCCCTCTCCTCATTTTTTTTTTTTTTTTTGATATTTCGGTATAATTTAACTTTTTTGGCCATTTTCTATTTTTACTTTCGTTTCTATTCCTATTTAATTCTTCCTTTTCTCGCCTAATCCTTTTTCTTCTCCTAATCCGTTCACATTCTCCCCATCCTCTCTCTTCTCCATCTCCTCCCCTCCACTTACCCTCCAACTTCTTATCTCTTCCTCTCCTTCCCCTCTACGTATCTTCCTCATTCTCTCCCCTCTATCCTTCTCTTCCCTTTCCTCGCCCCCTCCATCCCCTTTTCCCTTCCCCAATCCATCATCTGTCTCCCCTTCCCTCCACTCTCCCCCTCCTTCCCCTTTCCTCTCCCCTTCCGCCCCCTCGCACCCTCCCTCCCCCTCCCCAAATCCCTATTCCACTCCCTCCTCTCTATCCTTTTCTTCCCTCACCTCCCCCGCACTCCCCCTCTCTTTGTCTCCTCCCCTCCTCTCCCCACTATCTACACCCCCTCCCCCACTCCCCCCCCTCTCCTCGTTTTATTCCCTTATCTCCTCTCTCCTCTCCCCTTCTCTTCTCTCGCCCCCTCCCTCCCCCTCTCCACATCTGCTTCCCACTTCTTCTCCTCTCTCCTTTTCCCTCGCTCTCTCTCTCCCTCATCATCCCCTCCATTTCTCTCTCCAATCCTCTCTCCCTACCTCCTCCCTCCTCCCTCCTCTCTACCCCTCCAATCCCTCCCCTCTATCCTTCTCTTCCCTCCTCTCTTCTCTCCCCCTCTCTTCCCTCGCCCATTCCCCAACACTGGAGTGGAAGCTGCCCATCTGTTAAAACGTCCCGCCCACAGTACACGTTTGAATAGCATGGCTTGGTATGTAAGCCTCCTGCGCCTGTGTGTGTATGTGTGTGTGTGTGTGTGAATAGCATGAATAATAACATATGTAATAATGAAAACGATGATGGTAATGTCAACAAAAGCAACATAATGATTAAAGACAGAATATGAAACGTTTTGCAACAACAGATTTTCAGAGAAAAGTCAATGATGATAGAGCTGTTCGCATAAGCCTGGCTGCTGGTATAAGCCTTTGCAATCTCTAATCATGCATAGTCACAAAGCAAAGGAATAAAAGGGGAAAATAGAATTAAAAACAATGATAGTTAGATTATACAAAAAGACCAAGGAAAGCATGGAAAAGAAAACACAGAAATAGGTACAGTAAACAAACACAGATACACAGACATACATTCACACGTACATACCCAAATATCTAATCAATAAATGGGTGTGTATGCACGCATGTATTTGGCCGTATACCATATGGAGTATATGTACTCCTGTGTGTGTGTGTGTGTGTGTGTGTGTGTGTGTGTGTGTGTGTGTGTGTGTGTGTGTGTGTGTGTGTGTGTGTGTGTGTGTGTGTGTGTGTGTGTGTGTGTGTGTGTGCACATATCCGTATATACGCACGTGCGAGCGTAAGCATCCATACAAACACAAAGCTTCACATGGACACCAAAGTAATGAGAAGAATGAACCTTGTAATGACATCATTCAGCTGCGAATGGCTTTGGCAATAGGAATGGATTTTCTATGAAAAAATATAAGATTACCGGCTTTAGAGGAACGAGAGACACGGACTGCCGTAGTGAGTGTCCAGTTTAGTGAAAGATGGACATGAATGGGGAAACTGTTGCATTTGTATGAGGTGTCGATGAGGTGATGATGGAAGGGGGTTTCCAGGGATGTGAAGTGAATGAGTGTGAAAGATTAGAGAGAGAGAGAGAGAGAGAGAGAGAGACAGACAGACAGACAAAGAAAACAGAGACAAGCATAGACACATAGAAAGAGACAGGTATTGAGATAGATCAATCGAAATAGGGGAAATAAAATGACAGAGTCGGAAAGAAAGGGAGAGACACATACAATCAGATAAACAGTAGACAAAGAGAGCCATTGACAACACGCATCCAACATGCATAATAATTCACCAAGATGTTTGAAACTCGAGACCAAGTTCGAGTCTCGAGTCGAACAGAGACACGAAGGAACAAAGCACCGGAGGGACAGAGGAATGAAGTAGGAGGGACGAGGGAAACGAAGGGAACGAAGGAACGGAAGCAAAGGAATAGAGGAACGAAGTGGGAACAGTGGAACGGAGGGACATAATAGGAACGGAGGAAGTTTGATAGTCTGAGAACTGTCGTGGGGGGACTGTCAAGATGAGGTGAAGAGGTCGCTAGGTCAAGCAGACAAAGCTCCTTTTGCTCGTAATGGCATCTCATCACGCTATTTCCTAATGAAAACTGTATCGTTGATGGTTTCTTTTGACGTTTGTTTTATTTTTTATTTATATGTTTATTTATTTTTACAATTTATCTACCTCTTTATTTGTTTTTGGGTTTATTTGTTTTTACATTTTCTTATTTTAATATTAGTAGATTTTTTTTTATCTAACTATTAATTCATTCATCTATTTATGTCCTAATTTTTATCCTTATCTATCTATTTATCAAACTCTTTATTTATTCATATATTCAACTATCTACACATTAAGTCATTTCTTTCTTGACCTCTTTATAATTGTTGGAAGAAACAACTATTCGGACGACTTTCAGAATGGGTCACTTTAAAGACACTTTCTGGGGTGTCTCACCGAGGATCTGATGCGCTAAGAAATTTATATAATGCTTTGAGTGGGTATTTACGGGATTTACTTAAGGTATGGCACGTGTTACCACAAGATGAATGTAGAGAGGACATCTTGATAAAGCAAAGGAAAGGCAGAGAATGATAAAGAAAGAAAATAAAAGGAATTTTTTGTATGCTCCTAAGTTTCCACCTTCATTTTCTCACATTTTCATATTCCTTTTCTCTCATGTTTTATCTTCATTTTATCTTCCTTCTTCTTAAACTTCTGTCTTCCATCCTTTTTTTTTTTTTCATTCTCCCCCATCCCACTACTCTTCCTTCCTCCTATCCTCATGCTCTGTGGGGGTATTTTCACTCTCCTATCCTCCCCGCCATCCACCTGCCCATTTTATCCACCCACCTCTCCACTTTACCCACCTCCCTACTTGGCCCACTCCCCATGCCCACCTTCTAAACTCCATAATAACCAACCACCCACTCCACATATCTTCCCACCTGCAATACAGTACCTATCACCCACCCACCCACCCAGTCCCCACGACTACCCTCTCCTCATATTCACCCTCATCACGCCCACGCTCCTCAATCCTCATGCACCCCCTTGGGCTTCACGCTTCCCAAGGGCAGCGCCGCCTCTCCGCCTTCTATTCTTCCCTCCTGCGTCGGTGTTTAAGCGGAGGTATTCCTGAAGGATCGAAAGGAGGGGGGGGGGGCGAAGGAGGGAAGGGAGGATAATTCGAATACCCTTTAGATCCTTAGGGGGTCGGGAGATATGCATTCTAATCCCCTTTCTACCATTTTTCCTTTCTTTTTGCAGAATCATATTTTTTTAGATAATATTCTTTTTGGAATGTTATTTTTGGCTTCGAAACAAAATATTATTGATAAACTTTTGATCGAACTGACTCTCGGAATATAGTGAGATAAATTGATAATAAGACAGAGTACGCTAACTATTTGGACAAGATTTTTTTTTTTATAAGAAATGCATTGTAGCGAAGTGATGGTGACGATTGTGAAGGAAAACGCACCTATGTTTACACTCGGATTTTGATCGTGATATTGAACGTTTTAGTATCAATGATCACAAGTGGAACGTGTGTTGTTCTTAGTCTCGTGTGGGAGAATAAGTGGAACAAGAAGGAAAAGAGAAAAAAGACAAACCAGTCGTGAAACACCTCCTCCCGCGACTCCATATTAATCCCGCGCTTGTTAAACTATTCCACACAATAGTTTTCGGTTGACCTTTCGTGAGCGTGTCCCGGGAACCAGTGCTCTCTCTCTCTCTCCACCCCCACCCTCCACCCCCTTCCCCCCCATCTCACAGAACCCTTTCTGAGGGCGCTGGCGAAGGCGGCAGCGGTGTGGTGGTGTGCAAGGGGCTTCAGAGACTATAAGTGGTGCGAGAGTGTCGGGAGAAGGAGGGAAGCGTGGCCTACTGCCTGTTCTGCTTTGCCCTGTTTGCTTGCCTGCTTGGCTACCCTCCCTGCGCCGTGCCAAACGCGGGGTGACAGCAACGGCGAGAATCAGCTGTGATCGGAGACACGTCCGCCATCGAGGAGACGACGACGAAGAAAAAGAAGAAGAAAAGGAAGAGACGAAAGAAGTGGAGAGAGAAGAGGAAAAAGAAGAAGAAAAGTTAGAGGAATAAGAAAGCGGAGAAGGAAGAATAAAGAATAAAAAGAGGAAAAAAGAAGAAGAAAAGTTAGAGGAACAAGGTGGAGGAGAAAAGAGAGGAAAACGAATAAAGAGAAAGAAGAAGGAAAAGAAGAAGGAACAAACGAGTCCCTATATCACTGGGCCTCATCACACTTCATCACACTCACTTCACACACTTCACAGTTAGCTCCCGACTTTTAGCTACATTTTACATAAACATTTTTTTTTTTTTTTTTTTTTTATCATCCACGGC
>BOPN01001920.1:155000-157500 GCA_017312705.2 Penaeus japonicus
ATGTGTGTGTGCCTGTACATGTGTGTGTATGTGTGTCTGTACGCGTGCATGTGGGTGTGCTTGTGTTTATTACCAGTAAAAAAAAACGATACCTGAAATATTTCGTCCAGTCATTCCTAGCCCTTGCGTCACGCTCCTTCGGCTACGTGCAAGAGGCACTAAAGCTTATTCTCATTCATTAATTATCCCCAAGAGACTCTTTCCCTTGGAGGTTCGCTGACGTCAGATGCCTGGCATCAGCACGGTCCTGTCAGCGGGGGAAACGGGGAGCTGACGCTGATATTGCATCAACTCGAGGTCAATGAACGGAATGGGACACAGCTTAAGCGTTCATTTCATTTGCTCTTGTTTAATAGGTGGGTGTGGGGGGTGGGTGTGTCATTTTGTAGTTTGTTTTGTTTTTATGGGTGTGTTTTTGTGGTGGATTTTGATTGGGTGTATGTGTAGGTGTGTGTCTGTAGGTGCGGATGGGTGGGTGGGTGGTTGTTTCTGTGTGTGTGTTTGTGTGTGTGGGTGGGTGGTTGTTTCTGTGTGTGGGTGGGTAGGTGTGTTTGTAATGTGATGTGCGTATTTGTGGGTTCTGCTGTGTGTGCTGTGTGTGCTGTGTATGGGTATTTGTCAGTATCATGTGTTGTACTTGCTTATGACGATACTGCGCAATACGTTTCATTTTGCTATACGTGCGCGATAAAACGAAGGAATACAGAGGCAAAAATAAATGTCGCTAATATATATACATATATATATATATATATATATATATATATATATATATATATTCATATGAACTCCCGAGTCACAACAGAGTAAAAAGGAAAACAACATCCTACACCCATTCTCTCTCACAGAACTTACACAAATGAAAGAGAAACGGCATCGGGTGTAAATATAGATATACCAGTAATAAGTAAACAACGTATCGATACCACAATAGACGTTAAGGTTGTTCAGCATCCCTTCAGTATCTCTATAACGACATCCCGATCCCCTTTTCAGTCACAGGGACGCAGGACACAGATGCAAACACAGGATCGAGTACATCTTCACAAGAAAATATAGCGTTCTCCCTTTATTGCATAATGACAAGATGTCCTTAAATCCTTGACTGGCATCCTTATCTTTGTAACTAGGAAAGGAAAGAAGCTATACATATGTGTGTGTATATATATATGTATATACCTGTATATATATATGTATATATATATATGTATATATATATATATATATATATATATATATATATATATATATGTATGTGTGTATATGTGTGTGTGTGTGTGTGTGTGTGTGTGTGTGTGTGTGTGTGTGTGTGTGTGTGTGTGTGTGTGTGTGTGTGTGCATTTAGATAGATAGATATTCATAGATATATGGATAGAAACGGATCTATATCTAGAGCGAGTCTGAGTTTCTTTGTTAATAAAAAACAAAACAAAAAATCGACACATGGGCCATCTAGTACTACACAGAGTCCTTTCATTACTAGTACCTCCTTCCTGTCTCGAGAGAACGTTACACAAGACAATTCGTTCCCATATTACGTTTAACCTTTACGACAAAGGAAGTGATATGATATTCTCTGTGAGTTCTCCTTTTTTTCATTATCTCTCTCCAACTGCGTCATTTCTCTAGACGGACTGGCCTTCCACTGTAGATGGAGTTTTTATGGCCATCTCTTTGGACAGGCAGATTGGCCATCCACTACAGACAGAACTTTTCCTTTTATCTCTCGACGCGGAGCTTTCGCGGCAAACAGAGGTTTCACTTTCATCGGTCTGTGTAATGGGATGTGACTTTCACTGCAGGTTTCATTTTTCATTTCTCTTGGCGAGTAGGCTGGCCTTTCACTGCAGACAGATCTTTAACTTCCCTCTCTCTAGACAGTTAAACAGAACTTTCACTGCAGACAGAACTTTCATTTCAATCACTCTAGACAGTTCAGCAGACCTTTCACTGCAGAAAGATCTAGACAGTTCAGCAGACCTTTCACTGCAGAAAGATCTAGACAGTTCAGCAGACCTTTCACTGTTAGCCAGCCACACTTGGTCTCCACACGATCTTCCGGGAAACCCACTTAAGAACCTCCTCACCCCCCCCCCCCCTCCTCCTCCTCCTCCTCCTCCTCCTCCTCCTCCTCCTCCTCCTCCTCCTCCTCCTCCTCCTCCTCCTCCTCCTCTTTTTTTTCTCCTTCCGCTCATATTCCAAAGAGACTCTTAACGGGTTGTTAGAGTTCGAAGGGAAAAGGACTTAGTTATGTTTATGGTCGTCGGGAGAGTCTGGTATTTCGGACAGCAGAGTGGTTGACCAAAGGAGTGTTTTAGGATCCTGGGACGTCTGGGAGGAATGAGGATGTGTGTGTTGGGGGTGAGGGTGGGGGGGGGGGGCTGTGTCCGTGTGCGTGTTTGGTTGTGCTGTGTTGTGTGGAGGGTGAGTGCGTGTGGGTGATGAATTCAAGGAAATGTACCCATTAAGCAATGTCGTTCAGTATTTCATTGTATGCAAG
>BOPN01001920.1:195000-197500 GCA_017312705.2 Penaeus japonicus
TAAACGGTATCAGCAGAAATGTTGATGTATCATTATTTTTATGGTAAGTGCAATATCAGTAATGTATTTCGTGATCAATCTTCCATCCTACGAACAATACAAAGTAAGAGAGCACTCCAAAGCGACGCAATGTGAGCGAGGGTAATGGTAAAAGATCATTAAAACATTAATATCTAGTGTCTTTATGAGAGATCTTTCTGAAAACAATAGCGTCAGTGTCTATGTTTCTAAATGATCTTAATCAAAAGAGACAATGCACAGAAAGAGTGTTGATGAGCGATCTTCCAAGAGACAATGCATAGAAAGAGTGTTTATGAGCGGTCTTCTGAGTGACATTGGACAGAAAGAGAGTTTGTGAGTGACCGGAGCCCGGGCGTTGGATAGCACCTGTTCCTGACACACGGATGTACCGAGGGAACCACTTTATAACGAGGTCTGGGTGGACACGACAGCTTCATCGACGCGTGCAATGTGGGCTAGGATGCATTTCGCAGTAGAACGGTTTATCATGAGCATGACACCCTGTTTAGTTTGCATGAACTTTTGCGTCTCGTTTTTCGTTTGGTGTTTTTGTTTGTCTTGTCTTTCCCTTTATTCTGATGGAAAGCCATGCTTTATGGGAGAATTCTTTCGCTTTCTTTCTCTCTCTTTCTCTCTTTCTTTCTCTCTCTCTCTCTCTCTCTCTCTCTCTCTCTCTCTCTCTCTCTCTCTCTCTCTCTCTCTCTCTCTCTCTCTCTCTCTCTCTCTCTCTCTCTCTCTCTCTCTCTCTCTCTCTCTCTCTCTCTCTCTCTCTCTCTCTCTCTCTCTCTCTCTCTCTCTCTCTCTCTCTCTCTCTCTCTCTCTCTCTCTCTCTCTCTCTCTCTCCCTTTATCTCTCTCTCTCTCTCTCTCTCTCTCTCTCTCTCTCTCTCTCTCTCTCTCTCTCTCTCTCTCTCTCTCTCTCTCTCTCTCTCTCTCTCTCTCTCTCTCTCTCTCTCTCTCTCTCTCTCTCTCTCTCTCTCTCTCTCTCTCTCTCTCTCTCTCTCTCTCTCTCTCTCTCTCTCTCTCTCTCTCTCTCTCTCTCTCTGAAGTTAAAAGAGCGAGGCATAGGGACCTGTTTAAGGGCTCTTACAGTACATATCCCTAACAAGCTTTGAGCTGTATTTCCCATCAATGTTCAAAGCCCTAGTTTTCATCAAAGCTCTCTGACATCTGTTTCCCTCCGTCTATTGAGCTTGTAAATGAGAGTCAGTGAAATTCTAGTTGTGTAATGCGGTATAGTAATATCTACATCTTATATGCTATGATTTCAAAACCCTATTTGGAGAATGAAATCGGCTTAATCTATCATACCATATTCCTTTCCATAAAGTCTACAATATTAATAACAACATTTATAACAGAGTGTATAAAGGACTTGCTGAAGCTGTGTACAAAATGTCCTGTCGCATTTTTATGGTCTGGGACATACCAAAATAGAGAGCATTTGTAGAGCTCTGAACAGAATCAAAGAAATGGACCTATTCTGAAAGTAATGCTATGAATTAATTAACCTCGAATGGAATTAATTGGATGAAGTATAAAAGAACAACAAGTTGTTCTTTTGCAGTCACGGGTACGGAGTGAAATTAATTAGATGGAATCGGAGTTTCCCGGATATCGACTGTTAAAACTATTGTAATTTTACCGTGGATGGATATGATTTTTTTTTTCGAAATCTGATTTACTAAGTAACAAACGGTTAAAGAGTTGGATGGGTGAATGGATGGATATACAGAATGATACTCAGAAACATAGATAGAAGCGCATAATAAAAACACACACACGCATATATATAAACATATATATGTATATGTATATATATATATATATATATATATATATATATATATATATATATATATATATATATATACACATACATACATATATCTATATATATATATATATATATATATATATATATATATATATATATATATATATATATATATATATATATATATTTATATATATATATATATATATATATATATATATATATATATATATATATATATATATATATATATATATGTGTGTGTGTGTGTGTGTGTGTGTGTGTGTGTGTGTGTGTGTGTGTGTTTTTGTGTGTGTGTGTGTGTGTGTGTTTGTGTGTGTACATGTATCGTGTGTGTGTATGTGTACATGCACACATGTATAAATACGTCGTTAACCTGATCATCACACTGAGCAACGGCTTGCTTTTAATGGTAGGATATCAAGGATACACACTGCAGTGACTTTAAATTAATTGGTGAATAATTGCAAGCACTCCGGGGCTTTCCTCTTGAACTTTCACTGAAGCTTAACTTCCATTGGACTCCATTATACGTGTCAAACGATCCGTTTTTTTTTTTTTCATTTTTTTCTCTCTGTCTTTCTTTTTCTTTCTTTTTTTTTTTCTTTCATTCCTTCTTTCTTTCACGAGATTTCGAATGCGGTTTCGGCGTTTTTATTTAGAAAAGAGAAAAGGGGAAAAA
>BOPN01001920.1:222500-227500 GCA_017312705.2 Penaeus japonicus
TAGATAAGCAGACAGAAAGACAGACACTTAGACATCCAGATAAGCAGACAAAAAGACAGACACTTGGACATCCAGATAAGCAGACAGAATGACAGACATTTAGACATCCAGATAAGCAGACAAAAGGACAGACACTTAGACATCCAGATAAGCAGACAGAAAGACAGACATATAGGCACCAAGATAAGCAAACAGAAAGACAGACACTTGGACATCCAGATAAGCAGACAGAAAGACAGACATATAGGCACCTAGATAAGCAGACAAAAAGACAGACACTTAGACATCCAGATAAGCAGACAGAAAGACAGACACTTAGACATCCAGATAAGCAGACAGAAAGACAGACATATAGACACCCAAATAAGCAAACAAAAAGACAGACATATAGGCACCCAGATAAGCAGACAAAAAGACAGACACTTAGACATCCAGATAAGCAGACAGAAAGACAGACATATAGACACCCAAATAAGCAAACAAAAAGACAGACATATAGGCACCCAGATAAGCAGACAGAAAGACAGACACTTAGACTTCCAGATAAGCAGACAGAAAGACAGACACTTAGATATCCAGATAAGCAGACAAAGACACAGACAGACAACATCATTAGGATTCCCCCCCAACCCCTTGACTCGGTGCCAAGGCCAATCCACCCAAAGGAAGCTGAGATTTGAAGTCCATTTATCATCGTCCGATTGATCGAGACTGACTGAGCGAAAGGTGGAAAGAGTGAGAGAAAGAGCGAGGGGGAGAGAACGGAAAAAGGGTCGTGAGGATGTGGAAGGTTGGAAGGAGAGAAAGCGGATGTTGACTTAACAAATGGCGTTTGTCTTCTTCAAGTTCTATTTTCTCTTTTCTCTTTTCTCTTCTCTCTTCTCTCTTCTCTCTTCTCTCTTCTCTCTTCTCTCTTCTCTCTTCTCTCTTCTCTCTTCTCTCTTCTCTCTTCTCTCTTCTCTCTTCTCTCTTCTCTCTTTTCTCTTTTATCTTCTCTCTCTCTCTCTCTCTCGCTCTTTCTCTTTTTTGAATCCCTCTCTCTCTCTCTCTCTCTCTCTCTCTCTCTCTCTCTCTCTCTCTCTCTCTCTCTCTCTCTCTCTCTCTCTCTCTCTCTCTCTCTCTCTCTCTCTCTCTCTCTCTCTCTCTCTCTCTCTCTCTCTCTCTCTCTCTCTTTCTGAATCTCTCACCCTCTTCTTAATCTTTATTCTAACCAATTGATTTGTTTCTCATTAGGAACATTGCTACATTGAATATTCAATCAGCATTGCATACTTTGCAGAGGTATGCAATCCTCCTAACAATTTCGGAATGCATATCGCCACGTGAAGCAACCACTTGAGTTCGATTCTGCATTGTTAATTCAAAAAACGTTTCCTGTGTTAATATACCATAACTTTTATTATTGGTCAATATCACTTGATATTAGGATTGATAATCATGTTGAATACAATTTTAGATACTATTTGATATGAAGACTGGGGATGATATTAAATACGTTAAAGATCTATAGTATGCTTAATACTATTTCATATTAGCAAGTCAGCAATTTTCATTTGATTTGAAATTGTTGATTCAAATATATAACACATATTATTATTCATATCTCGTCCATTTTATTTTTATTTTTTTATCCTGTATCACGACAGAGTATCTTAAGTTCAATAGATATTCATAGTTTGTCTCATATAATTTCATATTCAGTCAATCAATTTCATACAATTTGAATTCGTTGATTCAGAGACATATCGCATACAACCATTTGTGTTTTGCTTATTCTTATTTGATAACATATTCAGATTAAGAATAATACTAAATATATCAAATACGTGAGGTGTTTTTAACAGTATTTCATATTCAGACACTATAAATTGTTGAATAAAGAATATTAAGATACTGATATTAACCTTTTTTTTTAATTACCGTTTGATACTACTTAATTGAGATTGGGAATAGAAATGAGTACATGAGATGATTATAAAACATTTATTTTTTCATATTCAGAGCGAAAAAAGGAAGAGGTGTAAAGATCCCTTTGTTTCCTATCTTTTCTCTTCTTTTTTTTTTTTTCACCCAGATAAATTGGATTGGGTTAGGCCTATGCATCGTGGGCGGCCTATCCTTATCCCTCCCTCCTCTCCCTCTGCCCTCTCTGTAGCCCCGCTTCTGGTATTGACTCGTAGGCTGAATTTGGTATCCGCAGTGTTCGAATAGGCCTAGCCACGGTCGTTGCTAAGTTCCTGTTGCGAAGGAGAGCTTATTTGGCAAGAGGCTATATTCTTTTTTTAGTGTGTGGGGGGGAGGGGGTGGGTATGAGTGGATAGTTGGGTTTTATAGTGTACGTGTGTATGTGTGTGTGTGTGTGTGTGTGTGTGTGTGTGTGTGTGTGTGTGTGTGTGTGTGTGTGTGTGTGTGTGTGTGTGTGTGTGTGTGTGTGTGTGTGTGTGTTTGTGTGTGTGTGTGTGTGTGTGCGTGTGTGTATGTGTGTGTGTGCCAATGTATGTACTCACTTGTAAGTTATCGTTGCTATGCACGCGTGTGTTTAGCTTATATTATACAAACATCATGTATACCCTTTCAGCATAACATTTACATATTATGAATACATGTTGCGTAAACATTTTTCCGGAGTGAGTGTCACTATAAACATTATATACGTCGTCGACCTGTTTGGCATTATGCATATCAAATGCATGATGTGCGTGTCATAACAAGGTAAAACTTGTTCGTGACCTCAGGCCGTTAGGTCACGTGACCTGCGAGTACCAGTGAGGTCAAACGAGCTAGGAAAACTGAAGATGAGACATGAGTAATAGGGTATGAGTAACAGGGTAAATTGAGGAGGAATGATAAGTGACAGAAAATAGCGATCAGTAAGTAAAGTGATAAGTAAAGTGATGGCTTAAAATTAATAGTCGGTAGTAAAAGACTTTACTAGGAACTAGTAATGGTAAATACCAAGGGTGTGTTGGAAATTATTGTTATTGCATATCATGATAAATTAGCTTGGAATAACAAGACGCTGAAAAAAGCACACACACACAAAGGGAGAGAGAGAGAGAGAGAGAAAGAGAGAGAGAGAGAGAGAGAGAGAGAGAGAGAGAGAGAGAGAGAGAGAGAGAGAGAGAGAGAGAGAGAGAGAGAGACTAATTCAGAATAGCCTACTTAAAAATAGATACGGATAATAATAATAATAAAACGGATTTTGAAATGATAAAAGAACTAAAAAATATCAAAATAAGTTCATAAATTCTTCTCAGTTATGTCCGAGTGACTCAGCATTAGTCACTCCCTTCAAGATGATATATATATATATATATATATATATATATATATATATATATATATATATATATATATATATATATATATTACAAAAAAAAAAATGAAAATGAATAAGAATAAAACGTGACTCAACGAAAAACCCTAGTCTACTTCTTAACGCTGAGGGAAACAAAGGCATACGTAAAAGGTCATTGTTCTAGAACTATTGCCAAGAAAAGGTCGTGTTTAGAGAAGCTGAAAGTACACACGCAATTGTATAGACAGCTTGTGTATGTGCTGATGTCTTTCTCTCTCTCTCTCTCTCTCTCTCTCTCTCTCTCTCTCTCTCTCTCTTTATTCTCTCTTTCTCTTTCTCTTTCTTGACTTTTCATTTTTCTCTCTTACTATCTTTCTATTTTTTTCTCTCTTCCTTTCTTTGTTTTCCTTTTTTTGTAATTCTCTCTCTCTCTCTCTCTCTCTCTCTCTCTCTCTCTCTCTCTCTCTCTCTCTCTCTCTCTCTCTCTCTCTCTCTCTCTCTCTCTCTCTCTCTCTCTCTCTCTCTCTCTCTCTCTCTCTCAATCTCTCTCTCTCTCTCTCTCATGCTCTATAGTAGCTTCGAATTCTAAAACCTCATTAAATTCTAACTCATTCGAACTAATACCTAAGTTCCTAACAATCCTCAACCCCCTATAAAATAATGATAATGATAAGATGAGACGTAACGTAACTCATCTCATATGATTCAAGAGATATGACAGGCTGTATCTTCATCAGCATCTTATCCTCATGGATTTCCAATAAAGATATCACTTCGAAACACGTCAGTGACATGTCTCGGTGAAGTTGATCGTTTTTAATCCATGCTTTTCTTCTTCTTTTTTTTTCATCCATCGTTGCATTACTTTCGTCTCATTTGTCTGTCGTGGGAGATTCTTAATTAAGCAACTTAGACCACGGGAGAATAGGGGACGAGAAAATATAGGATGGTCTTGAGAATTCTGAGTTTTATGGGGGTTTTAGTTTTTTTTTTTTTTTTAGGGGGGCATTTCTGTTTTTTGTTGTTGTTTTTTTGTATTTGGTTGTTTGTCTATGTATTTGTCTGTCTGGTTATTTATGCATAGATCTTTTTATCTATAGATCTATTTGCGTGTCCGTCTGTTTGTATAGCAGTCTATTGATTTATTTATACGTATGTTTCTGCGATGTTATCTCTCTCTTCGTAATAGACATAGACACACACATGCAAATACATATACAGACCATCAACAACTAAAACAACAAACCAAGCAAGCACCCACCCTACGCACATATACAGAACAACAACAAAAACAATAAACATACAAATAAAAACAAAAAATACCACCAAAAAGCTCACACACAGACACACGCGCACTGTATATTGCGTAAAATCTATCTCTCTTTGCACGTAGCCTTATCCGTGTACCAATAATGTCAACAGCAGGAAGAGGGGAGGGAGGGAGGGGGGCAGGGGGAGAGAGGAAGGGGAGGGGATGAGAAGGGAGAGGGGAGGGGAAGGGAGAGGGGAGGAGGAAAGGGAAAGAGGGGAAGACGGGAGGGAGGGAGGAGAAGATTGGAGTGAGGGAGGGGAAGAAAGGAAGGGGTAGGGGAAGAGGGTAAGGAGTAGGGGGTTCAGGGACAAAGAAAAGGATCTAGCATGCATCCCTGATTACATTTCCCTCCCTAAGGTCTCGCCAGCCCGTAAGTTGATTATTTTATTC
>BOPN01001920.1:232500-240000 GCA_017312705.2 Penaeus japonicus
CTCTACCCCTCTCGCTTTCTCCCTTTCTCTCTCTTCTTTCACTCTCTCGCTTTTTTTCATTCTTTCTGTCTTCTTATCGTTCCTTCTCCCTCCCCCTCTCTCTCTCATATATATATATATATATATATATATATATATATATATATATATATATATATATATATAAAATTCTTTTTCTTCCTGTTTTTCCCTCAGCGCAGCCCACCTATTAGGAGCACCTTATCATTTAATTATATTCACTGAGGTCTATTAGGGGGATCGGTCCCACATGACAGTTTCTCATAGGCGTCTTACTGCCCTAATTGAATGAGGGACGCACTGCTTCAATTACTGTCATCCTGACCTGGACGTGGAAGAGGGAAGGGAGGGGTAGGGGGGATAGGTGGGTGTGCGATGGGGAGAGGGAGAGGTGTAGAGGTCAGAAGGGTATGGGGTGAGGGGGTTTGGGGGGTGAGTGAGGGAGGAAAATGAGGGGATAAGACGGATGGTCAGGGAGGTGGGAGGATGAAGGTTGATAAATGGGAATAAATGGATATTATAAATGAAAGTCGAAGTAAACGGAGAAGAGAGAGAGAGGCAGAGAGGGAAAGAGAACAGAAAGAGAAACGGGGAGAGGGAGAGGTGGAAAAAAAAGAGAGGGACTTTGACAGAGCAAGAAACTAAAAGAGAACAAGAGACCCGAAGGTAAAAGATAACATATGAAACTTGAAGAAAATTAAAAGTAAAAGACCAGAATAGGTGTAATGAAACCGGGCGTCCCAGAGCGTAGAGTTGTGTTAACCTCCTCCCAAGATCTTGGTCCCTCGTTAAAACTAGATCTTACTAAAGGTCCTCCTCCTCAGAGCAAGTCTTCTTCTTTCTTCATCTTCATCTTTTTATTTTTTATCTTTAATTTATTTATTTATTTTTTAACAGAAATCTCAGTAACTTTCATTTTAGACCCTATGCTTTATCATTCATTTCGACCCCTTGTTCGTTGTCATTACCATCAGAGAGTCGTACCATCATCGTCAACATCCATAAAGAAACAAAAGATACACAAACACATCAATGAGAATATGAATAACCAAACAGCTAAACAACACAGGACCAGAAAGTAAAATAAACTAGAGCGGTAAATTATTCGAAAATTTGGGGTCATCCCCCTGTGTATATCGTGTCCTTGTAAATACAGATAAAGGGGAAAGAGATGTGACCGAAGGAGGAGGATACAAACAAGGGGGAAAGATCGTAATTGGATAATTGATAATAACACGAGTTAAAACGAAGATGAAAATTAATGGGATGTATAATGCGGTTAAGTGGCAAAGGAGATGAGATGGAGAGGGAGAAAGGCCAAACTTGATAATGAGGGAAGAAGGGAAATGAGAGAAGAGAGAGAGAGATAACAGAAATTTTGGTTATGAGACAAGAGACTATTTTGAAAAAAAAAAAAATAGATGGAAAGCGCATGGACAAATAATTGGTATATAAAGAAAGCTAAGTAAAAGGGCACATGGAGTGTTAGCAAGAGAAACTGAAGTAATACACGATAATGTATAAATTTTGCGTAAGAACCTTGCAGCAATGAAGATCAAAGGTGCTGTTGGTCAATGAGGGCAAGGGGGGAGTGGGAGGGGGAAAGGCAGGGGAAAGAGAGAGGGTAAGGGCAGGAGAAAGGGGAAAATACGAAAGGAAGCACGGATAAGAGGGGGGAGGGTATAAGAGAAGGGGGGGGGGAGGAGGAGAAGGGAAAGTAAGGAAGAAGGCAAGTAAAAAAAGTATAAGGCAAAAAAGGGGAGGGTGAAAACGGTAAAGGGCATGGAAAGGGAGGGAGGGGGGGGGGGAGGATAGGCACAAGGGTCGTGGGAGAGGGGCAAGGAACAATAGGAAGGGGAGGAATATTCAGTCCCCTTCACACCTTCCAGAAAACTTCGAGAAGAGAGACAGATGAGGTCAACTCGACGAACTCAAGTGTCATTTTATCACTTCTGTTCCTTCCTCTCAAGTCTTTGCTCTGTGGAGTTTCTCGGATCTTCGTGTCTCTCCCCTGCAACTCCTTTGCAATTCGTGGATCTAATGTCCCGCTATAAAGAAATGAAATGTCTTTTGATAGGACTTGTTGCAGCTGCCATTAAGAGCAACATTCATTGGCAAAGATAGAGCCCGGGAGTTCATGGACGAAGAGGACCTGCATCATGTTATGCAACTAGTTTTACCGTCGGGCGATGCAGTTACGACCTCTCGTCGTGGTTTTTATGACTTCGAATACATCACGAGAAGATGCCTTATAGCTGTCGACTACAATCATTACATTAGGTCAATTAAAACCATTTATCTTAGGACATAAAAAGACACTACATGGCTAAAAAAAAAAAAAAAAAAAAAAAAAAAAAAGTGGTAGTTAATCCCACTAAAAAAAGAAAATAAGACTGGACATAATACGAAACTTCCGTGACGATGTACATTATAAACAAAACAATAGATCGGAGGTCAGTGACCTAATCCCTCCTCACCCTCGCCCTCAATTCTCTCTCACATTCTCTTCCCCCATTCCCTCACCACCCAAAGCAAAGCAGCCAGAGGGCCTTGTTAGTGACAACATACCTTCCTTAGAATGTGTGTCGTTTCCGTTGCTGATTAGTCATGTTTGACCCTCATGAGACCCTCTGGTTGGTGAGGAGAAGAGGGTGTGTATGGCTCTACGTGCAAAGACCCAATGAGGAAGGTGTGAGGAAATGGGGAGGAGAGAGAGGGGCGATGAAAGGGAGAAAGGAGAGAGAGGAAAGTGATTGTACGTGTGTGAAAGGGGAAAAATAAAGTGAGGAGGAAAGAGAGAGATAGGGAGATGAAGGGAAGGGGATGTGTATATGGGCGTAGGAAGAATGGGAGGAAATTAAAGGAAAAAATGTGTGTTAGATGGGAAAACAAGATAAGGAGAGAGAGGGTAGTTAGTGGCAAGTGTATGTATGTGTGGAATGGGAGTAGAAAAAGTGGGATAAAAGAACATATTGAGAGAGAGAGAGAGAGAGAGAGAGAGAGAGAGAGAGAGAGAGAGAGAGAGAGAGAGAGAGAGAGAGAGAGAGAGAGAGAGAGAGAGAGAGAGAGAGAGAGAGAGACAAAGAGAGAGACAGAGAGAGAGAGAGGTGGGGGGGATCACACAGGGAAATGAAAGTAAAATGAAAATGCGTGTGTGGAAGTTACAGGTAGAGGTAGAGAGAAACGAGAGAGAGAGAAAGAGTACATAGAAAGGAAATGTACTAACGAGTACGAAAAGGTTGATAAAGAGAGAGAGAGAGAAATGAAAGGAAAAGAAAGAAAGAAAGGAAAAGTTAAAAGCAATAATGGAGGGTTTGAAGCGGAAACAGAAGAAAAAATAAATAAAATCAAGAGAGAGCAGATGAAAGGGACGAATGTTTACGTTTACGAAATAGAAATAGAAGGAGAGGAAAGGGAAATAGATTAAATAAAAGGAAACGTGTCCTTCCTAAGAGTTGTTTGTAAAGAGTGAGAGCGAAAGTGGCCTTGATTGCAGGAATTGCAGCTTTCTCGTTTCATCTTCAAGTTTTAGTTTGATATCTAATGAGTGATGATATGGACTTTTATTCTTGCGCGAAGGTCATCCTCCAAGAATGGGATATAAGCAAAATTAATGATGATAATGATAGTGATTGATACATAAGTAACAATAATAATCAGATGATGATAAGGTGCAATATAATTGATAATAATTATGATAATATGAGACAGAGACAGAGACAGAAATACAGACAGAGACAGAGAAAGAAAAGAAAGAGAGCGAGAGAGAGAGAGAGGCAGACAAACAGACACGAGCCAATCTCTCGAAACAGCAGCCTTACTAATGACCAGCATACTTAACAGTAAACAATTGGACAATGATGAAGGAGAAGTGCTACGTATTTTTGTCCTCTGGCTAAGCTTTGTTTGTTTTGCTGCTGTTTGTTGTTGGTGCGATTTTATCTTGTTTGTTGGAGGGAGGGAGGGGAGAGAGAGAGAGAGAGAGAGAGAGAGAGAGAGAGAGAGAGAGAGAGAGAGAGAGAGAGAGAGAGAGAGAGAGAGAGAGAGAGAGAGAGAGAGAGAGAGAGAGAGAGAGAGAGAGAGAGAGAGAGAGAGAGAGAGAGAGAGAGAGAGAGAGAGAGAGAGAGAGAGAGATGGGGGGGGGGGAAGAGAGAGAGAGAGAGAGAGAGAGAGAGAGAAAGAGAAAGAGAAAGAGAAAGAGAAACAGAAAGAGAAAGAGAAAGAGAGAGAGAGAGAGAGAGAGAGAGAGAGAGAGAGAGAGAGAGAGAGAATGTGCGTGTGTGTGTGACCTTGTGTATGAGCTAGCACGAGTGTGCTTGTATGTGCATGTGTGTGTGTGTATATGTTATGCTTGCACGTTCGTGACTGCAAACCTCATCAACAAATGAGAAGATTATTCAATTAGTTTCACTCTCCAGATGAGCTTTATTGTACCCTGATCGTTAGTGACCTATATTGCATCCAGTGTTGCATGCAGTTAAGATGAAAAAAACAGAATTCTGGATGATTCCCTGTGATTTACAATGGCAATATCACACGCAGACCAATAACACGTCTGATATACTGTTAGAGAGAAAGGGAGAGAGAGAGGGGGGGGGGGTGGGAGGGAGAGAGAGAGAGAGAGAGAGAGAGAGAGAGAGAGAGAGAGAGAGAGAGAGAGAGAGAGAGAGAGAGAGAGAGAGAGAGAGAGAGAGAGAGAGAGAGAGAGAGAGAGAGAGAGAGAGAGAGAGAGAGAGAGAGAGAGAGAGAGAGAGAGAGAGAGAGAGAGAGAGAGAGAGAGAGAGAGAGAGAGAGAGAGAGAGAGAGAGAGAGAGAGAGGGCGAGAGAGAGAGAGAGAGAGAGAGACGCACTTTGGTCGCGATTGATGAATATATTATTGTATTTTATTTTTATTTTTCAACAGAGATCTCAGGGGGGGGAAGAGAGAGAGAGAGAGAGAGAGAGAGAGAGAGAGAGAGAGAGAGAGAGAGAGAGAGAGAGAGAGAGAGAGAGAGAGAGAGAGAGAGAGAGAGAGAGAGAGAGAGAGAGAGAGAGAGAGAGAGAGAGAGAGAGAGAGAGAGAGAGAGAGAGAGAGAGAGAGAGAGAGAGAGAGAGAGGAAGAGAGAGAGAGAGAGAGAGAGAGAGAGAGAGAGAGAGAGACCGAGACCGAGAGAGAGGGAAAGAATGAGAGAGAAAGAGAGAGAGAGAAAAAAAAAAAAGGCGAGAGCGAGGGAGACTTTTTCCCATCGGAGTTCTTTAATAGTTTAGTAACTTTCCCTTGAATGAGGCACTGGAGATGAGGCGGGAAGTTAGCGTAGAGCGAGGACAGCAAAATGCCCTACAAATACATGTCTTTTCTCTTCAATCTTCTTCGTGAGCGGATTGGCCATGTAAAGCTCTCGTGTCGCGCTTCTTCGTCTTTCTTCTTCTTCTTCTTCTTCTTCTTTTTGTTTGTTTGTTTGTTTGTTTCTTTATCTTCTTCTTCTTCTTCGTCTGTTTATCTTCTTCTTCTTCTTCGTCTGTTTATCTTCTTCTTCTTCTTCTTCGTCTGTTTTCTTCTTCTTCTTCTTCTTCTTCTTTCTTCTTCTTCTTCTTTTTGTTCCTCTTCTTCTTCTTTTTTTTGTTTGTTTGTTTGTTTATCTTCTTCTTCTTCTTCTTCTTCCTTTTTTTTTTCTTCCTCTTTTTCTTCTTCTTTTGATTTTTGTTCCTCTTCTTCTTCTTCTTCTTTTTTTTGTTTGTTTGTTTTCTTCTTTATCTTCTTCTTTTTTTTTCTTTTTTTTTTTTCTTCCTCTTTTTCTTCTTCTTTTGATTTTTGTTCCTCTTCTTCTTCTTCTTCTTTTGTTTGTTTGTTTTTTTCTTCTTCTTCTTCCTCTTCTTCTTCTTCTTCTTTTGTTCGTTTTTTTTTTTTCTTCTTCTTCTTCTTCCTCTTCTTCTTCTTCTTCTTCTTCTTCTTTTCTTATCCTTCTTCGACTCGTTCTTATTCTTCCTCTTATTTTTCTTATCCTTTTTCTTCTTCGTCTTCATCTCCTTCTGGTTCTCCTTTTCTTCTTCTTTTTCATCTTTTTCTTCTTCTTCATTACCGTTCTCTTTTTCTTATTAATTTTCTTGATTATTCTTTATTCTCGTTTCTTATTCATACTTCTTCTTGTCTTCTTCTTTATTGATTACTTTTCTTTATCCTCTTCTAATTTTTTTTATTATCAATATTATTTTTATCGTCGTTATTATCATTATCATTATATTTTTTAATATTATCACTATCATGATTATCATTATCATCATGATTAATGTTTTCCTTCTAAATATCTTTATCATTATCATCTTTATCATTATTATCGTCAATTTCATTATCTTCTTTTCATTCTTCTTCTTCTTCTTCACACTTTCTTCGTGTGGGTGTATCTATAAACGCCTAATTTGCATGACCGGTAATACCTCAGCGTCAAAAAGGAAGTTGGAAGTTGAAGACAAGAAATAGTTGTTGAGAAGTTTGTAGTGAAATGGTCATAGGAGGATTCGTGAAGTTATAATGGTTACGAGGAAACTAAATTAGAGGAGATGTGAAATTAGCTGTATTTTTTTTATTTATTTATTTTTTTATTCATTTTTTTTTTTTTTTTTTTTGTAAGGAAAGACGAAACGAAAATTGAAAACGGAATATGTTTTTTTTTTCTTTTCTTTTCTCTATGTCTCTCTCTCTTTTTTTTTTTTTTTATCTGTCTCTCTTTTTTATATCTTTCTCTTTCTCTTTCTCTTTCTCTTTCTCTTTCTCTTTCTCTTTCTCTCTCTCTCTCTCTCTCTCTCTCTCTCTCTCTCTCTCTCTCTCTCTCCCCCTCTCCCTCCCTCCCTCCCCCTCCCTCCCTCCCTCCCTCCCTGTCTCTCCCCCTCCCTCCCTCCTCCCTCCCCCGTCTCTCCCTCTCCTGTCTCTCTCCCTCTCTTTCTCCCCCTCTCTCTTCCCCCGACATCTCTGCTTGCTCGCACGTGGAGGAGAATCAATAGTCACTTTATCCCAGTTGCCAACTCGCAGCTTTATTGATGCAATATCAAGCTTCTCACGCATCAGATGTCCTTCCTTTCCTCTCCTTCCCCTCTTTTTCCTTTTTTTTTCCCTCTTTCCTCTTCCTTTTCCCTCTCCGACCCCCTCCCCCCTATTTTTATCTATTCTTTCCCCCTTTGCGTTGCCTCCCATCCCCCAGTTTTCCCTTTCCCCGCTCTCTACCCCCTCCTCTCTCTCCCCTCCTCTCTCTCCCCTCCTCTACTTCCTCCTCTTCATCGCTCTCTCTCCTCTTTTTTTCTTCTCTTCTCTCCTATCCTCTTTTCGTCTTTGTTCCCTCCCCTCTTATTCCTTCCTCTCCCTTCCCTCCCCTCTTCTCCTTTCCCCCTACTCCTATTCCTTCTCCTTCTCCTTCCCTTTTTCTTCTTTTATGGTGTATCTGGGTCAGAAAATGGTAGAGGGGAAAGGGAGGAAAGAAAAGAAGGCATTTGGAAGAGGTGGTGGTAGAC
>BOPN01001921.1:5000-10000 GCA_017312705.2 Penaeus japonicus
TAAAGAACACTGGTATAACAGTAAATCATTATTAGTAAGAATAAGAATGAATTAGTGAATAACACATTATGTTAAATGTTATCAGTGATGATGATAATGACAGACAGGATGAAATGGTATGACAACTCATTGTGGTGATATGAAGATGATGATTATAATGATTATGATGTCGTTGTTACTACACTCGATAATGATGGGGATAATAATGATGATAATTACTATTGTTATCATTACTACTATTATCATTATTACTATCATTGTTATCATTATGACCCTTATCCTTATTGTTATTATTACAATAATGATTATCATTAGCATTAGTAGTAGTATTATCATTATCATCATTACAATAAGTATTGACATCACTATCATTCTCATCATTAATATTGTTATCACGAGGAGGAGAAAGAGAAGGAAATATTCATTGCAATTATCATAATCATCGTTTTTAGTAGCGGTATTATTATCATTATCATTATTGTTGTTAATATCATTATCCTCATCTTCATGATTATCACCAATACCATTATCAGTACAATGATAGTGTATGTAAACCTACCATTTGATAAATGTAACCAGTGTGTGATAATAGTGATAACAAAAATAGTATTGAATACCTAACTCATCAGCTTATAATCGCGATGATTATTGATAACAATATCAACAATACTGATGATAGGCATAGCATCACTTGTGTGTGTGTGATGGTTTTAATAGTAATGACGAATATAATGATGAAGATACTGAACATAATAATAATGATAATGATTATGATAGTGATGATAACAATAACATATATTATCATAATAATGATAATGATAATAATAATAATCAAGAACAGCAACAAAAAAAACTGATGATGATGATATTGATAATAATGGTTGTCACGATAACAATGATAATGATAGTGAAAATAATGAGAGTGAAAATAATGATATTGATGATAATAATGACAACGACAACAACAACATTAATCATAATAATAATGAGAAGAAGGTTGCAAAAAAAATGATAATGACCTAACAATAAAGATAACTGCAATGATCACAGAAATAATTACAGCAGTATTGTGATAGTGGTGATTCTCAACATTATTACCATAATCATTATAATAATAATAACGATTATTATAACGCAAAATACGATAATGATAATCATAACAATGCTAATGATAATAACAACGATCATAATGATGATTCGCAAGAGTAATGCGAAATTAATCATAACAAAAACAACAATAAATATAACAACAGTAATTAAACGCTAATAATAATGACGAAATAGAATGAAATTATGATGATTTTGATGACTATATCACTGATTATAATGATACCGATAACCACGGTGATTAGTAATATTGGAAAGATATTCATAAATGAAACGATAATGATAATGAAAAAATATGATAACAGTAGAAACAAGAAGATATTAAAGGAACATATGATAAAACAATAATCATGTAAATTGAATAGCAGTAATAAACAAAGTTATCATATAAGCAAAAACTACAATCATGATTATCATGAATGTAATTATAATTGTCATTTCAAGTACTACTATTATCATCATCGTTATCATTATCATTATTATCATTATCGTCTTTCTTGGCATTATTGGTGCAACTGTTATCATTATCATTATTAGTGGTAGTAATTATCATCATCCTAGTTATTATCGGTACAATTATCATAAGACAAGAAGATAAAAAAAGAAACAGAAGACATTAATGATGCAATGTGTTATGTTTATTATAAATGTCTATACTATATATAGACGTCGTAAATGTTATCTATCCATTATTATTAATGCTAATGATTACTCTTACAAATAGCATAGTCATCATTCTCTGAGTCATCGTCATATCAATGATAGCAATGATGATACAATGATAATAGCATATATAATGATAAAGGTAATGATGATAATTACTATGATGATAACAACTACAACATTAATGATAATTTCAATTATGATAATGATAATAATAGAAATGATAATGATGATAATAACGATAATGATAATAATGGTAATGATGATAATAGTAATGTTATAATAATAATAATGAGAATCCCAGTGGTAATAGTAATGAGGATAATAATAAGAGCAATAGTAATATCAGTGATAACAATGGTGATTATGACAACAATAATATATAACAATATTGATAAACAAAATAAAACAATAATGAAAACATAACAAAGATAATAATAATAACGATTATGGCGACGTAAATGATTATGAAAATAATAATGATGATGATAGTAGTAAAGCTGATAATAATGATACTAATAATGATAATAACAATGATGATAACATAATGATAATAATGATGAAAGTAATGATAATAATAATCACCATCGTCACTATTGTAGTAATCACGATAATGATGATAACGAAAATGAAGATGATATTAATGATGATAATAATAATATTGATAATAATAATGATGACAATAATAATAATGATAATAATCATGTTAATGATTATTATAATGATTAGAATGATAATGGTAATAACAATAATAGAAATTATGATTATGTTAACAACAATGATAACAATAGTAGTAGTAGCAGTAATTATAATGATGATAATGATAATGATAATAACAATAATGATAATTGTGACAACAACATTAATGATAGTATTATCAATCATGTATATAATGATGAGGATAATGATGATAATCATGGTAATTTCAACAATGAATAGTAAAACAACAACAGCAGCAATAATAATAATGATAATAATAATAATGACAATAATAATAATGATAATAATAAAAAAAAAATAATAATAATAACAATAATAATAATAATAATATTAATGGTGATGATACTAATAACAATAATGATAATATAGTATTGATATGAATCATGATGATAATTATTATCATTATCATCATTATCATCATAGTAATAATGATAATGTTATCATAAAAATAAAGTTGGGTATCATTAAAATAGCAATTCTTGTGACTATAATATTTTTATCATTCTAACATAATTGTTTTGTCAATTGTCAAACTACCACTCTACTCTATTTTCGTAAGATCATTTATCATAATCATTATTATTGTCATATATCTACTAATTATATCGTACCATTCCGTTTTCATATTCATAAGCATCAGGGAAAGATGTCCCAATATATACAAACGATTTTATCATAATGAATGTCACTGGGGCATTATTGCCATTAGCCTCTTTTTACAATATCTTTATGTTACCGCTATTGACTGCATTAATGTTTATTTCTTATTTATCATGCATTGAATCATGATCACATGAATTTTACGGTGATATTTCAAACGGATGAAACACAGTAAAACGGGACTTAGCCACAATAAAAAGAAGAAAATTTGCCGAGCCTGTACACAAAAATCTCAGCACACTATTATGAATGAGCAGATCGAATTCTACGCAGGGCGCCAGATTAGTGTTATATTTTATAAACACTTCTGTACGCCTCGTCTGTGTAATATCTGCGACTGGAGGACAAGTGTACAATTTACCCTCTCGACCAATTTTGGTGTTGAGAGAACGACGTTTTTATGCATCCATTACATATGTACCGGAAATTCCTTATGTAATACACTAATTGCTAACTGACTAGCTACCCCCTCCCCTCTCCCCGGGCCTCTCCCCCCTCCCTCCTCCCTCTGCCTACCCCCGCGGTAACCAACGCAATTTTACTAGTCATATTTATACTGCTTCTTACACTCAACAAAAGTGTACTAGTAGCTACGATAATGCTATTGGCATTATAAGCATGCACAAAAAGCGTCCTTGGCGAAGCGAACGGCTCCCCGTACGAAGAATTTAGATATGTGCGCTAGTGCTGGTAGCCGAGTGGCTCCCCCTCCAATTCATTCATGCCTCCCAATATCCCCCAACATGAATGACAACTGCAGCTTTACACTCGCCCAGTCTGTGACCACACCTACATAATGACCGAGAGATCATACAGTTATTTGGCCCAACTCCTCCCATAGTTACAGTCTAGTCAAGTGAAGGCTTGCACTAGAGGCGGAATTCAGGCTTCCGCCATCAATGCTCTGCCATCATTGAATTGAGTGAAGGAAGACGGGCGTACAGGTGCCTGAAGAAGTAATTTAAAACAAAATCTTCGTTCGCTTCAGTTTTCGAGCAAGCACTATAAAAATATAATTACATCTATTTTTCAATTTTGTGATTCGTTTTCCCTTGGACATCCAATTGAAATTAGAAGATATCTAATTTTGGAACCATTCTCGGTGTGGCAATATAATATTAAAGACTTAAACCCCGGCGAGTAGACCGAAGTCGAGACGAAACAAAGTGAAACAGCGCGCAACGCAGCGGAACATCCCTTATACCGCGGTCAGGCCGCACCATAGTCATCGGTGTGTTCATCCGCCTCTTTGCTGCCAAAAAAAAAACTTTACATCTAATTCAACAATATTAACATCATCAACCACACACTAAAACATTAAACCTCGAAAAATAGAGTGACATGATATCCTCCGACGAATCGATAGAGGCGAAATGAAGAAAGCTGTGATAGGAACTAGTTGGGTGCGCTATATGAGTTGCGCAGCCCTCCGAGCTCAAACCAAGATCTTCGTGTTTGGGGTGTTTCCATGAAGTTTAGTTACCATGAAAATGTGCATCAGGAGGGCAAAAAAACGCCAAAATAGCCACCTGTACTATATAAAACATGACAGAGGGAAATGATGAGTAAGTATGTCCAATTAAAATAGTGGAAAAGGGCATAGTTGTGTTGAAAATCGTGTTGAAAACCTCCGTGGCTGGGTTCTGATCGTGCCTCCATTTTCTCTCGCTAAGATTCAGTGGCCGTCGCTTTGTTGGTAAATCTGTGGTGGTGGTGAATCAAACGTTCTTTCCACGAGAATGCTCCTCATTGCTCGCATGATGTGGCCAGAGCGCAAATCCCACTCAATATTGAGTCCGTGTCTTAGGTGTTGGGCCAGAGCGAGTGTTTGCCACCAAAGCGGTGTCCTC